>JAFIDM010000004.1:201300-217268 GCA_023159025.1 Thereuonema tuberculata
AAAGATTATAGAGAAGTAGCCATTTTACACCTGATGTAGAGAAATGAAAAGATAGAAAGGAAAGGTGAAGAAAAAAGACGACAGAGGAAGGAAGGAAAAGAGAGTTAAGGAAAGATTATAGAGAAGTAGCCATTTTACACCTGATGTAGAGAAATAAAATAATAGAAAGGAAAGAAGAACAAGAAAAAAGAGGATAGAGAAGGAAGGTAAAGAGAGTTAAGGAAAGATTATAGAGAAGTAGCCATTTTACACCTGATGGAGAGAAATGAAAAGATAGAAAGGAAAGAAGAACAAGAAAAAAGAGGATAGAGGAAAGAAGGAAGAGAGAGTTAAGGAAAGATTATAGAGAAGCAGCCATTTTACACCTGATGTAGAGAAATAAAAACATAGAAAGGAAAAGAAGAACAAGAAAAAAGAGGATAGAGGAAAGAAGGAAAAGAGAGTTAAGGAAAGATTATAGAGAAGTAGCCATTTTACACCTGATGTTGAGAAATGAAAAGATAGAAAGGAAAGGAGAAGAAAAAAGACGACAGAGGAAGGAAGGAAAAGTGTTAAGCAAAGGTAACAGAGAAGTAGCATTTTACAACAGATGTAGAGAAATGAAAAGATAGAAAGGAAAGAAGAACAAGAAAAAAGAGCATAGAGGAAAGAAGGAAAAGAGAGTTAAGGGAAGATTATAGAGAAGTAGCCATTTTACATCTGATGTGGAGAAATGAAAAGATAGAAAGGAAAGGAGAAGAAAAAAGACGACAGAGGAAGGAAGGAAAAGAGTTATAAAAAAGTTATTGTTAAGCCCCATCGAATATTATTGTTAAAGAAACAAAGATTATAACTAAATGGTATTATTTTCATATATTATTTATATTTTCTCGAGAAATTAATGTAATTTAGAGTATTGTTCTTTAAATTATTGTTATTTTAGGCTTGAGAAAGAAAAGACGCAATCTTTTCGAAAATTTGCTTTTAGTATTAAATGTAGTTTTTTTTTACATTTAAATTTGGTGAGATGTTTAGAATATTTAATAGTAGAGGCTTTTGAAGGAAAGATCTACTAAAAAAGTATGGAAACTTTACATAGGAAAGGAGTTAAGCAAAGGTAACAGAGAAGTAGCATTTTACACATGATGTAGAGAAATGTAAAGATAGAAAGGAAATGCAAATCATTACTATTTCACATATTTCAAATCATTAATATATCGTAATATCAGATATATTTTTATTTCCATATTCGAAATACATTACTAGTCTTTATTCCATATACATTACTAATTCCATATGCCAAAAAGATTATTAGTCCATTTTTCGAAGACATGACTACTATTTCAATACGCCAAATACATTACTATTTCTATATGGCAAATCATTACTATTTCCATCTACCAAAAACATTAGTATTTCCATATCCAAAATATATTACTATTTCCATATGCCAAATTCATTATTATTTTCATATACAAAATATATTACTATTTCGAAATGCCAAATACGTTACTAGTCCAAATGCCAAATCATAACAAATTAAAAAAAAATTACTATTTCCAAGTACCAAATACGTAACTATTTCTCTTTGCCACACAAATTACTATTTCGATTTAGCAAATACGTTACTAGTCCTTATGCTAAATACATTACTATTTCCATAAATCAAATTTATCACTATTTCAAAAATCAAAATATATTATCATTTCCTTATCACAAATACATTACTATTTCCATATTTCTAATACATTACTAATTCCATATTAAAAATACATTATTAGTTCATATTCCAAAGACATTACTATTTTAAAATTCCAAATCATTACTATTTCAATAGGCCAAATACACGACTATTTCCATAATCCAAACACATTACTGTTTCCGTAGGAGCTAATCATTACTATTTCCATATGCCAAATGAATTATAATTTGCATATGCCAAAAACATTACTAATTCCATATTCCAAATCATTAGTAATTCCATGTGCCAAATACATTAATATTTCCATACGCCAAATAAATTACTATTTCCAAATGCCAAATATATTATCATTTCCATATTTCGAATATATTATTATTTCAAAATTCCAAATATATTACGATTTCCTTATGCCAAATACATTACTATATCGATATTTCCAATACATTACTATATCGATATTTCTAATACATTACTAATTCCATATTCCAAATACATTATTAGTTCAAATTCCAAAGACATTACTAATTAAAAATTCCAAATCATTACTATTTCAATAGGTCAAATACATTACTATTTCCATATTCCAAATGCATTACTATTTCCATATACAAAATTTATTACTTCACATAATGCCTTTTTTTGAGTCGAGCTGATACTTTGGGACGGCCGTTTCGAGCTTGTTGGGCTCTCCTCAGCCAGAGCTAATCAGTCAGTGCAAGACTCAAAAGGCGTACGAGGGGAGGTATTGAGAATACAAGATGGAGACAGTGACCCCTCAATAACTAAAAGTAAGAAAATAAAAAACAAGAATCAAATGTGGAATTCAAATCCTTGGATAGCACTCAGGCTACCACAAAAGGAATTTGACCACAAAGAAAAGAAAAGAAAAAAATAATAAAGAACTAAAAAACAAACCCTTTAACGGGTAAAAGAAAACGGGTTCTTTTCTTTTCTTTGTGGTCAAATTCCTGTTGTGGTAGCCTGAGCGCTATCTAAGGATTTGAATTCCACATTTGATTCTTGTTTTTTATTTCCTTTTAGTTATTGAGGGGTCACTGTCTCCATCTTGTATTGAAATTTATTACTATTTCTATATTTCAAGTATATTACAATCTCCAAATCCCAAATACAGTACTATTTCCTTCTCCCAAATCGTTACTATTTTCAAATGCCAAACACATAAGTCTTTCCCTATGTGAAATACATTAGTATTTCCATATGCCAAATGCATTACCAATTCCATGTGTCAAATAAATTGCTATTTCCATATATATTCCTATTTCCATATGCCAATTAGATTAGTATTTCCATATGCCAATTAGATTAGTATTTCCATATGTCAAATACATTAATAATTCCATATTCCAAATCATTACTATTTCTGTATGCCTAATCATTACTAATTCCATATGACAAATACAATACTATTTCCATATGCCAAACAGATTACTAATACCTCGTTCCAAAAAGTTACTATTTCCATATTCCTAATGGATTACTATTTCCATATGCCCAAAATATTACGATTTCCATATTCCAAATAATTACTAATTACATTATCCAAATACATTACTGGTCCATATTGAAAGACATTATAATTTCCATATGCCAAATACCTTACTGTTTCCATATGCCAAAGGCATTACTATTTCCATATGGCAAATTTATACTATTTCCAAATGCAAATTACATTACTATTGCCATATGGCAAATACATTACTATGTTCTCATGCCAAATAAAGTATTATTTCAATACGCCAAATACATTACTAATTCTATATTCCAAATCGTTACTATTTTCATATGCCAAACACATAAGTCTTTCCTTATACGAAATACATTAGTATTTCCATATGCCAAATGCATTACTAATTCCATATGCCAAATAAATTCCTGTTTCCATATTCCAAATGATTACTATTTCCATATTCCAAATCATGACTAATTGCATACGACAAATACATTACTATTTCCATATGAAAAATACATTACAATTTTTGGATTCCAAATACATTACGATTTCCAAATGCCAAATACAAGACTATTTCCATGCCAAACAGATTACTAATACCTTATTTCAAAACATTACTATTTCCACATTCCAAAAACATTACTATTTCAATTTCCAAATACATTACGATTTCCATATTCCAAATATATTACTATTTCCATATTCCAAATACATTACAATTTCCATATTCCAAATCATTACTAATTATATTATCCAAATACATTACTGGTCCATATTCAAATTACTATTTCAAATTACTATTTCAATATTCCAAATCAATATTGTTTCCCTATGCCAAATAGATTACTAATTCGAATCCAAATCTTTACGATTTCAATATGACTAAAACATTACTATTTCCTTATCCCGAATCATTACTCTTTTCATATGCCAAAAACATAAGTCTTTCCTTATGCCAAATAATTAGTATTTCTATATGCCAAATGTAATATTATATCAATATGCCAAATAAATTGCTATTTCCATATTCCAAATACATTACTATTTCCATATGCCAAATAGATTAGTATTTCCATATACCAAATACATTACTATTTCCTTATGCAAAATATGTTACTTGTCTTTATGCCAAATACATTACTAATTCAATATTCAACATCATTGCTATTTCTACATGCCAAATTCATTACTATTTCCATATGCCAAATAAATTACCATTTTGAAATGCCAAATACATTACTATTTTCAAATTCCAAATCATTACTAATTTTATATGCCAAAAACATTACTAATTCAATATGCTAAATAAATTAATAGTCTATATTTCGAATACATTAAGCTATCCATATTCCAAATAATTACAAATTCCATTATCCAAATACATTACTAGCGCATATTCAAAGACATTACATTACTATTTCAATATTCCAAATGATTTGTATTTCCATTTGCCAAAAGCATTACTATTTCCATATGCCAAAGGCATTACTATTTCCATATGCAAATTACATTACTATTGCTATAAGGCAAATACATTACTATGTCCTCATGGTATTATTTCAATATGCCAAATACATTACTATTTCCATATCCCAAATACACTATTATTTCCATATACCAAATATATTACTATTTCTTCAATGGAAATATATTCTATTTCCATATTCCTAATACGTTACTGTCCTCATAGTATTATTTCAATATGCCAAATACATTACTAATTCCATATTCCAAATCGTTACTATTTTCATATGCCAAACACATAAGTCTTTCCTTATGCGAAATACATTAGTATTTCCATATGCCAGATGCATTACTAATTCCATATTCCAAATCATTACTATTTCCATACGCCAAATCATGACTAATTGCATATGACAAATACATTACTATTGCCATACTACAAAATATTCCAAATGTTTACAAATTCCAGTATCCAAATACATTACTAATTTCATATGCCAAACAGATTATCAATACCATATTCCAAATCATTATTATTTCCATATGCCAAAAACATTACTAATTCAATATGCTTAATAAATTACTAGTCCATATTTCTAATATATTAAGATATCCATATTCCAAATAATTACAAATTCCATTATCTAAATACATTACTAGTCCATATTCAAAAACATTACATTACTATTTCAACATTCCAAATGATTTGTATTTCCATTTGCCAAAAGCATTACTATTTCCATACGCCATATATCTTACTGTTTCCATATGCCAAAGGCATTACTATTTCCATATGGCAAATCATTACTATTTCCAAATGCAAATTACAATACTATTGCCATAAGGTAAATACATTACTATGTCCTCATAGTATTATTTCAATATGCCAAATACATTACTATTTCCATATACCAAATACATTACTATTTCTTCAATGGAAATATATTCTATTTCCATATTCCTAATACCTTACTGTTTCCATATGACAAATACATTACTATTTTCATATGCCAAACGGATTACCAATACCATATTCCAAATCATTACTATTTCCATATGAGGAGCTTAGTTTCAAAACCCGCCATCTCCAAAAATTAAGTTTTGGATTTGGTGGGGTTTGCTAATGCATTCCCATTGGCTGTGGCGGGCTTTGAAACAGCACTCGCATCGAAATCGTATCGCAATACATTGTTATAGCGGCTTTTGAAGTTAAAATGCATGCAAACGGCGGGTTTTGATTAGAACTTAGCAACAAACTTCATTGACTCGGAATTTTCAATTGTTGGAGATGGCGGGTTTTGATACTAAGCTCCTCATATCTAAAAACATTATAAATTCCATATGCCAAATGAATTACTAGTCCATATTTCAAATACAATACGATATCCATATTCCAAATAATTACAAATTCCATTACCCAAATACATTACTAGCCCATATTCAAAGACATTACTATTTCAATATTCCAAATTGTCAGTATTTCCATTTACCAAAAACATTACTATTTCCGTATGCCAAATAACTTACTTTTTCCATATGCCAATGCATTACTATTTCTATATGGCAAATACATTACCATGTCCTTATGCAAAATATTATTTATGAAAATTATTATTTCAATATACCAAATACATTACTAATTCCATATTCCAAATCCTTACTATTTTCATATGCCAAATACATTACTATTTCCATAAGCCAAATCATTACTATTTCCATTTGCAAAATACATTACTAGTGAATACGCCGAATACATTACCAATTCCATATTCCAAATCATTACAATTTTTTTTCTCTGTAAGAAACGTTCGTTCAGATGAATTTTTAGATACCCACTTGGGAGTTGTTGTGATAGGGACCAAAATCGGTAGCTATTGCGTTTGTCCTGTCCGTCTGTCCGTCCGGATCTGTCCACCCCTAATACAGACATTACTATTTCAAAATTCCAAATCATTACTATTTCAATATTGCAAATACGTTACTATTTCCATATTCCAAATACATCTCTATTGCCATATTTCAAATACATTACTGTTTCCATATTGCAAATATATTACTTTTTCCATCTTCCAAATGCATTACTACTGTATTTCCGTAAGCCAAATACATTACTATTTCCAGACGCTAAATACATTATTATTTTCATATGCCAAACACATTACTATTTCCATATTGCAAATACATTACTTTTTCCATATTCCAAAGGCATTACTACTGTATTTCAATATGCCAAATAAATTACTATTTCCATACGGCAAATACGTTACTATTTTCATATTCCAAATACATTACTGTTGCCATATGCCAAATACTTTACTATTTCCATATTCCAAATACATTATCATTTCCAAATTCCAAATACTGCACTTTTTCTTTCTGCCAAATACATTACTAGTCGATATTACAAGTACATTACTAAAGTTTCGAATAATAATTGATTTAGATAATTAGGAATTAATATTTTATCGCTAACGTCCTTTGATAGTTTATGTCCTTAGTTGTTTAGCCGTTGTAAAAAAGCAACCATGGAGGCCTTCCATTACATTACTTAAGTTTCCTAGCTTCAGAGAATAAAAAATTGTGATAATATCTAATTTAAAATATAGTAATTATTTAGAATTTAAATAATTAGAAAAAATTAATTAACTTTTTTTCTGTTATTGTAATCATTGTTTTCCTATATCATTTGCAAATGATCATTTAGTAAAGATCATTTAGTTGCATTCTTTTCATTAATTATTATTAAACATTATTTTATATTTGTGCTGCTATTAATAAATTCTTAGTTATTTGAAGACAGTTCATCTGTAATGTCCTCATTAACATAAGTTTTAGGAGTTGATGATATTTTTCTCGGAGTGTCACCGTGTCCTATACTTCCATGCAGCAGTGACTAATTTAAATTTATTTAATTACAATGAGTAATTGCATCCACATTCGTTTCAATAAAGGAACAATTCTAATTTCTTCAGTAGCTTTCAGTTTCTTCAATTTCTTCAGTTAGCTTTCAGTTTTGTAAAATTGCCATTTCGAATTGTTTGTCTCCAACTGCAATCAATTTGAAAATAGTTGTAAACTCGAAAGAAAAGACATAGAAAAGCTAGAATGAGATGTTGGATTTCCATGTCTGTTCTTTGGATCTGAATTGAAGAAATATCGTTAAAACGTCACTTTTCGGAACAAATACTTGCTTTTTCAGATGTCAGAAATGCCTGTAAATTACTTAACTCTTAGATGCTTTAATTAGCCTGTGCATTGCATCTTTGTAAATATATATTGCTTATAATAATGGTTATGAAGAATTCCGTGTTTCCGTATTTCTTTCTTCTATTTCAATCCTTTCTTTTCGTCATGTTCGATAATTTCTCCCTTCATTTCTTTTCAGTTCGGGATCTTCGCGAGTGACTGCTCTCTCATACGGTTGCCCTGGCAACAGCATCCTCGATTTGCCTCCGAGAAACTGTTCGATTGGTCGACGATCCGCGCACTGCGCACGCGCTTTCGCTTACACCGACCTCTCCTCCCACCCTCCTACTACCATCACCGCTTGAACAAACTGCGGTGGTTTCGAATTTTCCATCAAATTTCTCGATCTTCTCACAAGGCTGAATTCGTCGACAGAAAAGAGAGAGAAAAAAGCGAAAAGGAAAAAACGATGATGACGATGGATTGAAATAACGAACACAAAATGGATGGAAACTGTTTGAAAAGAATTCAGCGAAGTTCAACTATTTTTTTTTTATACGGAGCTCTTTTATTTACAGAAATTGATTCATGATATTTCCTATTCACTGTTCAAAACTTTGAACAATTTTTTAAGAATAAAAAGTGGACCTCAATTAGATCCTTGTAGGAAAACACACACAATGATGGTATTAAGTAATATGACCTACATTTATTGCCTGCGCAATAGTTTTCTTTTTATCTCTCTAGAAAAGTAATGAACTATTCGAACCACTAAAGTGAGTTCTTCAGATTAAGCAAACGCAGTTCAGCGTTGCTTCAATAATTATCAAATTGCATTTTTTATAACAATGGATGAGACCAAATTATTAACAAGTGACATCCTGGAACAACTGTTTCACGCTCGTTGGCGATCATCAGTCAGGAGAGGTCACTGTAAATAACAAGGTCTCGCACTGAGGCTGGTAAGAATGATACATCGGAAGCGCAGTGGTGCCTCAAAGGATAAAATAAAGAATGAAAAACTCACCAATGAATCATTAGTGAGGAAATTCATGTGCCATCAAGGTACAGCCCTCAATGAATTTTTTTAATGCAATAAAATTAAATAAAATGCTGATGATCGCCAACGAGCGTGAAACTGCTGTTCCAGGATGTCATTTGTAAATAATTTGGTCTCATCCATTCTTATTATTAATAATTCAAACGCGCAGTTTGAATTTTATTGCATTAAAGAAAAATTCATTGAGGCCTGTACATTGATGGCACATAAATTTTCTCACTAATGGTTCATTGGTGAGTTTTTCATTCTTTATTTTATCCTTTGAGGCACCACTGCGCTTCCGATGCATTTTTTACATTGAGAACGTTAGAAATTTGTAGACGGAACTCATACTTATCAAATTATGCTGGATAAAAGAAGAGTTGGGAGATCTGATAAAGATTTTAGATGATAAACAGGATGTCCCAGCAGGAAAGTTGAATATTCTGGAAGGTCATAGTGTTCGTCTTCTATGAAAAAAAAATTATATAACATTTATCCAACATCGAACGCTACATCGAATGTTTCTGTGATAGCGCTATTTGAATCTACTATATTTTGTATTTGACACGCAATATTGTCCTTTCTTCCTGCCGTAATGCGCCACTTAACGACTTCTCAAAGTGTATAGATGTTGACAGTAGAAGTTTTGGAAATTTATTATAAAAACTACGACAAACTTGTCACTTGAACAAGAATATTACACAAAATATTACACAACATCTTTTCCTTATCAATAAATTTTTGCAACTATACATTCAAATAGGTCTATCTCTGAAACTATTCAGAAAGGAGTTCATATAAACTGTTCATAAAAATAAAAGAAGTTTAACGTGCCCGAATAATTCAAGAAAAATATCAATCGAAAGGCACAAAGCTAAAGTTAGGATTCGCACTTCGAGTTGTCATCGGGAAGAGACTGGGACGGACCGTTTCGTCCTCATTAGGACTCCTCAGCCAGCCAAACTCCTCCGATGACAACCCAGAAAGTGCGCACGGTGTTAGTATCCCGACTCTCGCACCCGAGAATGGGATCTCCCACCGAAGAAATCCTAACCATAAATTAAAAAAGGGGGGAAATACAAAACTTCCTTGTCCTGCATTAAAGCAAGCACAAAAGGAATTTAACGGCTGCATCAACTAAGTAAGCTTTTTTTTTTTTAGAATGGGCGATACTAGGATTACTAATATTATTTGGAATATTCAGTCATTTACATTCAGTCACTCTTGACTTTGTTATTCATTTTTTTCTTTTTAAATTGTGACTCGTCATTTATTAGACACAGTGTACATTAAAAATAATTTTGAAAATAATTTTGAAAGGGAAATAACGTGGAAAATAAAAAAAAGAAAAATAAGCTTTTCATCATTAAATCAGACAGCCTTTAGCAATTGTTGCATGGCCTTTTAAGTTTGAACAATGGATAAATAAAATCCCCATTGCAGGATCTCAGATTTTTACGCTAATAAAGTAAAGATATTAACTAATAAAACTTAGTTACACAATATATCTGTGTAAGAATAGCAATAGGGTGGTTAGTTTATTAATACTGAATAGTTGAACAAATTGTTGATTATTTTTAACAATGCCTACAATACAGTCTGGTTTTTTTCTTATCTGTTCGTCTTTGACTTCAGATTGTCATTTTTTATCAAACAGTACGTGATCATATCTAAAACAAGAAGAATGATAGATTATATCTTGATAGTCTATAATAACCACTTTCATTCCTATGTCATTATAGAGTGGCCAGGGCCGCGCCGTTGGCGTTGTCGCTAAGACACTGGCCTCTCACCTCTGAGTACCGAGGTTCGGTTCTCATGTGGGTTTCGTTGATGGTGGACGATCCGCGTTGGGCAGGTTTTCTCGGGGTCCTCCCGTTTCCCCTGCACTTCTTCAACAATACTTTCTCAGTCTTTCTCTCATCAGTCCTCATTTCCGTGGGTTTAACACAATAGATCTACTGGTATCGGTGCTTGGCTTCTCTGCCGCCGACATTCACCCCATTCTAATCTAATCTAATATAGTGGCCAGAATTCTACAAATATGCAGACATCTTCGATTTGGATTCGAATCAAAAAGTGAAAAAAAGAAAATAATTCCCCTCTGTCCATTACGTAACTGTCAAAAATTTCGAAAATTCAAGATGTTCTCTTCGGAAGGTACCTTTCAGATGTTCTCTAAAAGCATTTTTCTTTCAAAAATATTTAATTTATTTGATACCTTTATTTATGGAACATTCTAAATCGTAAATTTTCTCTGAATAACAGGAAAAAAAAATAATATATTTTTTAAAATGTAATGCAATTTATAAAATATATTCTTAATTTAAATTATTATATATAATTATTAATTATTTTACTTAAATATAATATAAATTTAGTTAAAACAATATTTTTTTAGGAAAAAAAAATATTTCTATTTGTACATTAATATAATACATTAATAATAATGTATATGACATCATGTTGTTACATAGATATAATAATATGTACAGATATAATAATTTAACAATATTTATTGTTAAGAAAGTGAAAAGAATTATAAAAATAATGAATTGCAAAAAAAAAAAAAAAAAAAACGAACTAAAAAGGTCAACTAAAAAGGTAATTTAAAAGGTCAACTGCCGCATTTTTTTATACACTTAAGGATAAGTTTAGAGCAAGAATAGGACATATGGTAACCCAAGTCTATCTCAATCAATTGACTCTATCAATCTGAGTCTCCCCTCTGTCTGTGTTGCAGAATGGAAGAAGAAACCTTAGAACATATCCTTCTGAAGTGTCCCACACCACGCTCCTCAAGACAGGCCCTTTTTTCAACATTAGAAGCCCTTTTAAATTACAATGCGTCCTAAGAAAAAAACCTTTTTGGATTCTAGCAGCAATGACATATTACGGATATAGGACTATCGGTGCCAACAATTCTGGACGTCCGTAAGAAGAAGCAAGTAAGTAAGAATAAGTTTTCTTTTAAGTTATTGTCCATAACTAGTTTCATGAATCTGTTTTCTATCAGTGGACGATAGACTGCATCTTTTATAGATTGCTACCTCTCCTAAAGAATAAAATCCATTGTGGTTACTGGGAAGCTTGAACAGAAGCGTCAAGACGAGTTCAAATCAGGAGACTGCGATGGCCTTGCCAACTTTAACACCATTGTATCTGTGAACCATGCCAATGATAGACAATAATATAATAATAAAATAATATCCTTTCGAAATCAATCGGCTGTAGGATTTCTAAATATACTCGTAATTTGTAACATTTCATCTTAGTAATCTTTATTATATATTAATTAAACATTATTATAATATATTTATTATTGTATCACTAATTACAATTTTTAATTACAATTTTTATTATGTATTACATATTATTATATTTTACATCTTCATTTTATATTAATGTTTAGCTTAAATTTTATTCTTTTGTTTTTATAAATATTTTCTAACAATTTATATTTACAGTGTAATGCCCTTTGAAATCTAAGATAAAAATATTTTCAATAAAATATTTCTATTTAAGATATGACTTAAAAAAGGAGATTTCGATAATTGAAAAGACTCTAAATTGACCATTTTTATTTACTTAAAAACTGAATGCTTTGATCTTCAAATCCAAAAAAAAAGTGTGCCATATTGCTTATTCTACATTTCAATACTTATTCTACATTTAAATTCGAGAATTAAGAATTAGTTTGAGAGCCTCTGTCATTTCTTTTTTTAGCTAAAATGTAAAATATTTGTAATCATTCGTCTCCGTTTCGTTTCAACGAAAATTATGGAATGTTCTTTCTTAGAATTTCAGATGCGAAGAAGTTTTTCCGGTTTGATAAAAAACAAAGGAAATAGATCTTGTTATTATTAGTTGTTAGCAAAATATTCAGCAGAAATATTTTATTTATATTAAAAATCTATAAAAAAAGTATGTTTTTTTTTTTTATTTTTGTTAAAAATAATCGTAGAAATATTAATGTTTAAATGGAAATGAATTTTTTTCTTTATAATTTTTAAATATCAACTGTGCCATTTTATTTCCATCCATCGTTTAAAAGCGAATATTTTGGGAAGATTATATATTTGTTTTATTGTCAGATATTATATTTCTTAAATCACCAAATACACCAAAAATTATTAAAAATCTTTATAATAAAAATTTAAAATACATTGACGGAACTTTGTCAATCTTAAATTGACAAGGAATCGCATAAGATTCCGAAAGGTCTCCTTAGGTTCCGTAATGTATTTTTAAATTTTTATTATAAAGAGTTTTAACAATTTTTGGTGTGATTGGTGGTTTCTTATTCAATTAAATGCAATTTTAACACACGTTAAACTTTTATTTAACTATATTTCATTAATGTATCAAATTTCTGTTAGTGGTGCTGTAAACTGCTGTTGACCTCTCTCTCCGCTCTAGATACAGGAAGAAAAGCGTTTCACTTGGACATCTTCTGATGGTAAATGTTTCAGTTGCATACTTGCCCACCAGGAGCGCTGTTATCAGTGACAGGAGTTTCCTATTCGACAGTACGAAGAAATGTAAATGTTTGTTTCCAAAAATATCTCCCATACAAATTAAAAATGTTTAAATGTACTATATGGATTTTTGTTATTGTTGTTATTTTGAGGTTTTAATCAGAAGTTTGCAGGTTTCCTGTATTTAGGTAATTTCATACAACTTCTATTTTAGTCTTTGCATGTATTCGAAAATGACAAAATCTCTCAAAAACAGATTTCCTTCGAACTGCTCTATTTCTGGGCGTTTAGAGACTACTCTTGCTTTCCACGCTTAGAAAGAAGCTTTTCACTTATTGTATTAAATTTTGTAAATTTAAAATTGATTTTTCTCTTCCAAGATAGCGCTCGTTACTCTCTTCCTGCGCAATGTAGAGGGGAACCATGGATGGCTTTGTTTGAGGCTAAACATTAGGTGCCGTTACATAATTGTGCATTACTGAAGGGTACTTTTTTGATGAAGACATTACAAACCAAAATTGCAGAGGACTTGATTCCCAAAAGAAATTGATACCAAGAAAGATAACATTTTGCTTGTAATACTTTCTCATTAATCACGAAATATTTAAAATGTTCTTTCAGGAGCTAATGAAAATTTTAGTTTTATATTCTTCTTTAAAATGCAATACTGGCTTTAACCAAATATTGATAATAACAATGTAGGTTTACTATTATTTGAATAGATACAAATAACTTATTAGAAGTATTGAAAACTGAATTTCCATCCTAAATTATAACATATTCTGAAGGAGAACTGTGTTTGACCATTCGCAGATCAGTGATAACAATGCATGGATGCGTAATGTTGAATTTAAAAAAAAGTTTTCACACTAGGAAAAGCGTTGTATTAAAAAAAAAAAAAAATATGTCTTTAATTAGCGTAAATAATTCCTTGAAAAGATTTGTAAGAGCGTCTGTAATGTTTGAACAAAATATCTTAAAACTCTACAAATCGATAATTTTTATTTATTTATTTATTTATTTTTTAATTTTGCAAATTCTTCGAAAACTACGATTGTAACTGATGACGCCATACTACTTTTTCTGTTTAAACATGTAGTTTGGATTCCATTTTTTTTTTTTTTTTACTTTTTCTTTTATATACGAACAGTTTATTTTTGTAGTGCGTTTCTATCCCTTTTTATTCATGTTTCTACACATGTTAAAATTAACATTATGTATATGTCTTTCTTAGAGTTTAATCCTTCATAAGCCAGCAGTTGACTGGCGGGGATTGCTTAATTGCCCTTTTTTATTTGTAATTTATTTGTAATGTTTCTTTTATGAAGGGCCATTCCTAGGTTTACTTGTCTTTGATTTATATTTTCTTTGATATCACTGAGCTGCAGACACTGAGTGAATCCAACTGAATAATCTTGAAACAGACTAGGATTTCCGGTGTCAAATATTCCAAAAGTAGCTGAGGTATTTTATTTGTAGCGCGTTTTTATTCCTTTGTAAAAAGCTTTTTTTTTTTTAATCATTAAAAATTCTGTCTAAAATTAAAAAAAATGACGGACTTTTGAAATTTATGTAAACTTTCAAACAAACGAAATTCAAAGAGGAAAAAAAAAAAAAAAATTATGATAACATAACAGACTCAATAAATAAAACAGTTACTATAAACATAGTAGTCTATATGTTGTAAATAAACTTCATTACTTAAAGTTAAAGTTACGATTAAGATAATCTTAGAGTTAGAGAACTTGAATTATTAATTTTACTCGGGGGAAATAACAAACCCTTAAAAACACACAAAATGATTAAAAATTGAGTTTAAAACCGGAATAGTTTCGGACTCTGTTAGAATCCTTTATCAACCTGACGAAGGACTCTGTAAGAACTAGTCCGAAACTAGTCCGGTTTTAGAGGCAATATTTAATCATTTTGTGTGTTTTTAAGGGTTTATTTTTTTTCTCCCGAATATTTGTGCACACTTTAAATTACTCCTTATTAATTTTACTTTTTGAGGGTTTCAACATTTCAAATACTTTTTTACTCTGAGACTCCACGTTCTTAATTCAGAGCCTCCTTCAATTGTAAGAATCCTGAACTAATCTTAATTTTCAAACATTAAATAAATTGAGCATTTGCAAAATATAGATGTTTGGTAAATTCATAAAATATCATGAATTAGTTAACCTAGTTTAAAAATCAATCCATTTTTAAATTATGCAACTGTGTAGAAAAAAGACAATTAACAATAAAAATAAAACCCTTAATTTTCACGAAATCTGGCTATCTGATCCTATTAGATTACTTTTAATAGCTACACCTTACTACATAACAAGTTCCATAGAAATTGGTTTGGTAGAAATCGCATTTTTGTGTGCATTTATTGGACGTATGCCTGAGAACGAATTTTTTATCGCAATATTCTCTTGCTAAGCATAAAAATTTCACAAAAAAATATAAATACCTGGAAGAAATACCTGGTGATCGAAATTAAAGTATCCCTTTTCAATTCTGTTGATGTGTAGCAGTCGATTGCAACCAAATTTGGTAAGTGACAATGTTCATCTATCCTTGCATCTGATGGCTACATGCGACATCATTCTAAAGCCTAGTCCACACTTGGAAACATTTTCAGGAAACATTGTTTGGAAA
>JAFIDM010000004.1:233948-244500 GCA_023159025.1 Thereuonema tuberculata
GACTGTCTTTGTTGATTTTTGCGTCCTATGGGAGCGCTGCTTTCTGTGACTGTCTTTGTTAATCTTTGCGTTCGCTAGGAGCGCTGCTTTCTGTGACTGTCTTTGTTGCTTTAGGAAACTCTTATTATAGTGCAACTTGGATAATTCGAAGCTGAAGGGACCACTACAAAACTTCGAATTATCCAAGACTTCGAAATAAACAAGTTACATCTCTTAACTTTAATTTCAGGTCCACAATAATTTCAGGCTTGAAAAGATTATTGTATCAATAAGTAAATATTTATTCAGAAAGATTATGGTATGAAAGACTTAAACACTATATAGTACATATATAGATTTATATTATATATTGTAATGATTTATTTTTGTATTTATTTATTTATTTATTTATTTATTATTTGTATTTTTAACTAAAATCTATTCTCTCTATTTTTTTCCCTTAAAATAACCGTTAGTTTTATGAGAGGTCAGGTCAACTACCTTAACCACCCCCCTTCACCTTCTAACCCTTTACCTACTTTTCTAACTTTCCTCTTTGTTTTTCAAACCTACCAATGGCAGGTGATTTCTTTGTTCATTTTTGTATAAAAACCCCTGTTTTTAAATAAAGATATATAGAACTTCCAAGCACTCCATTCAGTCTGATTTGCAGTCCTTTCGTCCATTGAACCCACAAACACATTACAATATAAGACTTATTATATATATAAGATTTATTATATATAAGATTTATATTGCGTAAGCTACAGTACATATTACATTCAATACAGAAAATTATAGTTTTTCAAAAATTTGTGCAATGTCTGATTGTTTTGTAGAATTCAGTCGCTTAAGGTTAGCAAAATCATCAAGCATGTTTAGTGAACGGAAAACAGCTTCACTTACGTTGGTTTGTCCTTCAATGTACCGACAAAATTCGGCGCTATCCTGTACTCGTTGGCGATTTGGCATTTCTTCTTTACACCCTTTTCCACCTCGCGAATGACGGTGACCTTTTCAACGAATGTTAAATTCTTGTACACGCGTGGTTTACTGAAAGACATGGTGACACTGACAGCAGGAAGCTCGAATGGCGTCTGAAGCATCACGTGTCGAATGACGTCACGTGCCGAACGGTGGCGGGAAGGGTATTTCAGTTGTCACGTATCGAATTTCTTAACGATGAAACGCCGAAAAGTCATTATGGTTCGAAATTTTTTATAAAAAACTTCGAATTAAGGAAGTTGAACTTCGAATTATCAACGATTTTTTAACATTGATTTAATAAGAAATTCAAGGGACTAAAAGAAATCTTCGAATTAACCACGATTTCGAATTAAAGACGTTCGAATTATCCAAGTTGCACTGTATTTGGAAATTTCAAGGTCAGTGCTGCGGCGACGTTTTATTGCGTGTCACAAATAAATTATTTAAATTATAATGTGTATTTTAGCGCCATTCTTCTACCCTTATGGAAGCGCTGTAGAAATTACAACTTTTAATTTGCGTCAAAATTAAGCAATAAACTTTTTCAAGTCTTTAAAAAAAAAAAAAAATTGTCCGATTATTTACGATTACTTAATTTAGAAACAGAACATTATAAGCTGATAATTTTAATCGCAGATTTAGTGTTTAATATATTACACTAAATATACAAATTGAAATTAATTGATCTGGAACCTGCAATAAAAAGATAGATAGCGGTAGATAAAAACTTTTTATTAAGTTTTTATCTATCTATCTTTATATTCAGGATAGCTTCACTATTTATCTTATAAGAAAAAAGCTATTTATCTTAAGGAGCTTCATTTTTTGTGTGTATCCGAAGTAGTATCTAACGAAGAGAAAGAAAGTATTATAGATAGTAATAATTACATATTAATTACATATTATTCAATATTACAAATTATCATATGATCATATTTCTTAATTTTATATTCAATTTATATTTTTTTTATAAGCAATTATAGTAAGTTCGAAAGTAACTTTGTTTCACATCCCCTAACTAACTTATAATGTCACAGTGTCTCTGATAATTAGCAGCTAAATGGTAATGTCTTTGAGTGTAGGCTGGAGGCCTTCTGTAGAATGGGTACCGGTACCGTTGGTCAAGAAAGCCTTACCACCCGAACTATGTAGGTCTGTTATTACTTTAACGTAACTGTGACACTCCTGCATTATAATCCAGTTTACAATCTGTTTAAAAATTCTTGAGCTCATAATAATGTGCGTTCTTTTAAACTAATTCTTTTAAACTAAATCATTCCCACGTATAGAACATTATAAATCCTCTGTACTTAATTATTACAATATTTCAGTCGGACGACCTTCCTCAGGCTTAATCTACTACAAAATTTTTTAATTTAATATCTATTATTATTTTTATCTTAGAAAGAAACGGCATTTATAACTACCGTGGTGAATCAACGAGCAAGAATTTCAAACTGTCTTTCATTATTAAATTTGACATAATAAATAACTCTTTCAAATTATTCTTTTCCTTTTGAGAATATGAATAAAAAAAAAATATGTGTCTAAAATAACATGCTTAGATTAAATGAAAATCAACACACAAAATTTCGCTTAAAAATATATAATAAAATTTAAAAATACTTACAAAAGCTTTCGGAGACCTTGTGCGCCTCCTTTGTGAATTGGAGATCAATTGATAAGGGAGCCGCGCAAGGTCTCCGAAAGCTTTTGTAAATATTTTTAAATTTTAATATCATATATTACGAAACGAATTTTGTGTGTTGGTGATTTTCATTGAATCTTTTCATTTCTGATTCGCACTACATCGTCCTTCCATTTTTATTTTGTTTTGATCCTAAGTTTCCTGCAACTAATTCAAGTCAAATGTTACTAGTGCAGACGTTCCTCGTGCATCTTGTGGTGGGTGTAATTCCATCAGATTGGCCGCCAGAAGATAAGCTTCGCTACATTACCTTAGACAAAGATGTCTCAAAAGAAGGTCGAGAAGTAAAGAAAGACACATTAACAACAACGACAAAATATCTTGAATCAACAACTTTCTCACCATTCACTTTGTCACAGTAATTAAGTTTTTATAAATTGTCAAAATTTATGATTTTCTTCATAATTGGTTTCAATTTTATTTTATTTTTATTTTTCATTGTTTGCTTTTGGTTTCTCCTATCTAAGGCTTCCAATCAACTATTTTCTTATTCTTTTTCACTGTATTCTTTAGCGAACAGAATCGCTGCCCATTGAACGTTTCAATTGGCGACATTATCAAGGAAATCCGAATATTTACGCATGCGCAGTTTTGCAGAAACAAAAAGAACAGCGTAGTTGAATGTTTCGATTCTCCGCTAATTTATTTCACCTGGGTAAGTCATTTTTTTCTTTTTTTTTTTGGATAAGCCACAAATAACGCAATTCTCATTATGCAAATTTGTTATTGGATGACTTTTTTTGTTATCTTTTCGCTTTTTCGCATTCTCCAAATAATAAAATATTAAAAGGACTTGTTTTTAATTACAAAAAAAGAAAAAAAGAACATACCTAATTAAACAACAATTCCCTGATCTAATGTTGGGTTTTGTACAGGGAATCGGAGACTGTTTCCATTTGCTCATCAGTCCGACTTGCCCTGTAGACCTAGCTCAGTGAAGAAGGATAATCTACAAAGTTGTTTTTAACCTTAAAAAAAAAAAAAAAAACCTTTTTGGGGGATATTCTAAAGTTTTTTTTCCTCTGTATTATTTACATTATTTCCTTATAAAGACTAGAGCTTATTTTGTGGATCCTATTGTTATTCTACTAGTCAATTTTAAGCGGCCCCTATGTTACAGCGGTGCCTGTAAAACATAGGGGACCACTCTTGGTTTATGTCAGAATTTCTCACACTCTGTAGTGGCCAAACGATTAGAGATATCAGAATGAAACCTTCACCATTGTCTTCAGCATCAAAAAGTAGGTGACCGCGTAAAAAAAATCAGACCTGTAGGACCACTCCCTGACCCCTCAAGGCATGTTTTAGCGGCCCCTGTTACAGCTTGCCTGTCACAATGAAACTATTATTGATATTGCTCTAATAGTGCTACACTAAGTAAAGAGCTTAATACTATTAGACAGATATTTAAGGAGAATTGCTTCCCGGACTGTTTTGTGCAGAGTTGTTTTCGTTTTTTCTGCAAAAACAAGTTTCGTAAAAGAAGTGTAATGCCTATTGTGGACAATAAGAAACTTAAAATTAAAAGTAAGAACTTTTTACGCAGCTTCGTAACTCTCAAATATGATGAGGCTATTTTGCAAAGAATTAGACCGGTTTTAGCTAATGCGGGTATTGGCATAGCCTGCAAGCCTTTTAACACAATAGGTTCTTTTTTAAATAAAAAAAGTGACAAATGCTCTAATGAGGACAAATTGAAATTGCGGGGTACTATCTATGGTATCAAATGTTTATCACACGATGGTGAAGCCAAAGATTGCATTTACGTAGGAAATTCTAAACGTGAGTTAGGTGTACGAGTGAACGAACACGTAGGAGCAGTCAAAAGCAATAATGAAAACTACAGCACCGTAAAACACTGTAAAAGCACGGGACATCAGTTAAATTCTGAAAATGTGATTGTTTTTGGTAAACGTAAATTGAGATACCTCCGAGAATTCTACGAATCATGTGTCATTAGAACGGTTCAAAGTTACAATCAGGACCTGTCTACTAAAAATGTGCTTGAATATGGTCTATAGTCCTGTATTATAGCGTCTTTACATTTATTATGTTTTCTAATCTGACCGCTAGGTTGTAGATTGGAAACATCGCTATTTTAGGCCTTAATCCAGGTAGTTTATTTTTATTTTTATTTTGTTTACTTGAAAATAGAATCTAGATCGGGATTCTGAAACGTACGTCGTGGTATCGTATATTTATATGTAATTTTTGTTGATTTCTTTCTGTGCTAATGTAGTTGGCAATGTGTTAATTTTAATATAGCACGTTAATATTTAACCTTGTTTATTATTGATATTGTTTTAATTTCCTTAGCATTAAAAATGTGATTGTTGAACATGCAAAAGACGCAATTGTTGTGATTGAAATTGAAAAGATGTCTCAATGTGCGGAAAAACGAGATGCTGATGCAAAGCGAGAAGCTTCACGCTTGCGTAAAGAACGGTCTTTAAACAAAAAATGTTGTTTATAAAATTGTGCCTATTATGGGACCGCTTTGCTTTTGACACTGTCTAAAAGCATTAATTACCTTGTTATTATTTTAGTTGTTGTTTCTTGACTTAATAACGTTTGATCCTTTGAACAGATCTTCTTGACACTTCGCGTGTCTATTTACGGATTAAAGACATTACAACTTTTGGGCTTTCGCGGGTTCCTCTCTAGAAAAGACAAATATTTCAACAGAAGAAACAAATTAAGAATACCTAGGAATCCTTTTACTTTCATTTACTTTGATATGATTAAAATTTATATAATTTATAACCTAAAATAAATAATGAAGATTTAATATTTTTTTTCAGAAAATGGATAATTATTTGTACTCGGCATTTAATCTAAAATATACCGTAACTTTTCGTTTATATTGTTATTATAAATTTAAATACAAAGAAAAAAATTAAAAATTAAAAAAAAAAAAAAAATCCCCGAAACATTTTTAGGAATTTAGGCATTTAGTTCTTTCAGGAACCTCGTGTTTCATTCTTTTTCCCCGTAATCTTTCTATTACTCTATTTGTGTTGTTTTTTTTCTTAGTAGTTCATGTTAAATTTCTTAGAAGTTATTTTTGTCGTTCATTTATTCTTTCATTTGTAGCCGCAGTTTACGTTTGTGTTGAGCGGGTGGTTGTTAGTCCTACAACAAGCACATTTTGTCCTTCTCACTAGTTTTATTCATCGCATTTGCTCTTAAGGCCGTGACGATGTAGGATTTTCGTTTTGATTTTCCGGCGACGGAAGGGGTGTGGCGCCTGCGCAGTGCTGCGTTGCTCCCGCGTTTCCGTAATCTGTTCTCGACGTGGAAGCATGGCGGGCCGGTTGGCTTGCGGCCTCGGTGACAATGTCGTGCGGCCGTTGTTCCGCACCAAGCGTCCGTCGGATTCGGTGCCGGCGGTGAACGCGGGCAGCGTTGCCTCCTCCGTCTTCCAGCTTGTGGTCGTCGGCCTGGCGGGTGCCATCGGTATCGGCGTGTTCGTCATCACCGGGCAGGTGGCTGGAGACATCGCGGGCCCAGCGATCGTCTCTTCCCTTGTCATTGCTGCAGCCTCGAGCTTGCTCTCAGGTAAGCCACCGTCTCTTTAGCTTTTCCACTGACCCATAAAAATATCCCTCTGGTCGGCGGGTCCGTCGCGAAGCGCTGAGCTCGCCCGGGCTCTGTGCATCTGAGCAACGGAAAATTGGGGTTAGGAGGAGGGGTTATGTGCTTCACCTCCCCCCTCCCTCGCAGCAGGGCCGAAGCCAAAGCCAAATAACATCACCCACTCGTTTATCTGATAACCAGCAAATAACTTAATAAGATTAGAATTGCAACGAGTTCGTTTCTCACGTTTGCACATTTGCTTATTTATTCAGGTGCAACATCTGGTGACACTAAAACCACCTAAGTGACTTCAAAACATAAAATAACAAATTAAAAAAAAAAAAAAAAATCCCTTTAAGCAGATCTTATCTCATAAGTAATTAAATTAAATATGTACAGTAACAGATTGTTTAAAATTATATTTCTCAACAATTTTTCCTAGGAAATAAAATTTAAAAAAAATTATAAATTGTATTTTCAATTTTTTTTTTCTATTTCTGTTTTTAATTATATAAGTCACAAGTAAATTACCCTGGTTTTTATATTTGATTTTAAAATTAGAAGAAATATTATTGAGTTACTGTTATTTAACTTATTATTAATTATTTCATTAGAATAACAATGATTCATATGATTTATTAAATAATAATTTAATTAAAATGATTAAAACTCATTAGGACAAATTTTTATTTTAGTCTGGAATTTATTAATACAAGTGACAAAATATAATTTCTTTTTCCAATAATACTTAATTAAATTGTAGAAAAATTAAAATATTGTGGATAATATCAGTGAGTTGTTTGTATTTTTATGATTTTTTTTTTGGGAGGGAGGGGTAATAATTAATTAGTGAATTTATTTATAAATTAAAATTACTAAATAATTTAAACATTTTTTTAATTTTTCAAAAATTGGTATTTTGAGCTAATAAATTGAAAACTAAATAAAAAACTTGAGATTCTGCTTGAGAAGTTAAATATTGAGAAGTTTTTTAAAATAATAAAATAGTACAAAATAGTAAATATTCGTAGCTTTCGTAGATATTTCATTCATTCTTGTTCGTTTCTTTGTTTATTTCTTTTACTCTTTCTTTTTGCCTTTGTTTATTTTCCTTCTCGAGTATTTGAAAGATTTTTTTCTAATCCTTGATTTTAAGAGATCATGAAATATATGTCTCTCTACAAATTCTTTTTTGAATTCCTTCTATCTTTGTTTTAGTTTGTGGATTATGGCATTTTTTCCAAGTTGTTATATGTTAAAAAAAATCCGATTGTAATATTTATACACATCTTATTATTTAAGATTTATGGAGTCTTATTATTTATAGGTATAAGAAATTTAAAAAAATGTCAAAGCGGTTGTTTTGGAAGAATTGAAGTCCATCAGATGATTGTCTAATTAGAGATAATTAATGAGCACTTTTTACAAATACTCAAGCAAGTACATTAAAAAAAAATCGAACTCAAAATATAAAAAACAAAAGTTTTTCACATAATTTTTACCTCCAAAATTTATGTCCTTCAAGAGTGCTGTTAACTTATTCTAATACCTCATTCTGTTACTGTTGTTCAACTTGAATACGTCTTGGTTTTGGCGTTCACAGTCTGCATTAAGTCTGGTAGATTCACATCGGGGGTGGCTCCCCTGCGAACTTAACAGTGACGTAATCATCTGTTGGATTCGAGAATGCGTTGAAAATCGTTTTAGGAGAGTCGTACATTGAACTTCAAAGGGGCAAAGTAATATATCAAGGTACCAAAATGTTTAAGTTAGGGCTTCAATATTAAATCCCTTCCTTCTTTTCTGCAGTAAAACATCTTAAATAATGTAATACATATTGAAATTACTATTTATCGCCTGGAATTCTTCAAAAAAATTCTTCAAAATAGAATATATCGAATATAAAGAATATATATTTAATACATTCTATGTATTAATAATGTCTTATTAAACTTATTATGATAAATAAACTTTTTACACTATGTCTCAAAACTATTATTTCTCCAAATTTAACAATCATTTGTTAATTTATGTGTAAAATCTTTTGTTTACTGCATGATAATGTATAGTAACAGACATTCCATAATTCGTTTGAAATCAAATATTAGAGGTTTTGCTTCCTAAACATACTTTTTCAGTTTCTGTATTTTTCTACAAATTATAATATTAACTAATTAATTAAACTAAAAACATTAAGTTACAGAATTGCTTTGGTATTGTGGACAATTATTGATTTTAATAAAAGTCAGAAATCAGGCTGTTCCGGCATAGTCTTGTGGTCATGGCGGGTTCGAATCCCGATGCTGGCAGGGATGTTTACTTTCTATCCTGTATTTGTCTGATTCTTCTTTCGCCGTCTAGGACATGTTGGGTCCATAACCTGTTGTAGGCGTTAGGAAGGACATCCGGTCGTAAAAACATTGTCCAACTAATCCTGGACAAGTGACATCTTGTTCAAATAAGAGCGACCCCGTGAGAAGTGGATGAAGAAGAACAAAGATTTAATGAAGAAGAATGAAGATTTACTTTCTTGTGAAGTACTGTTGATGTTCGGAAAGACGTTACGAAACAAATATGGACATCTCCGTAAGCAGTTTGTTGTTTACAATACATCTACTGAGTTAGATTCATTCCTCCTTTTGACTTGTAATATTAGCTTTTAAGGGAACAACATTATTCTATTATAATCTCTCTCCTTTAATTTCTGTGTAACATTAAGACGGAGATCAAAAACTAGACATTTATTTAAAAAATTGGTTTTCAATTATGCCATTAACCAGCTGTAGTCAGAACTGCAATTGTTTCTATTCCCATTACAAAGACATTTGTTCCTCTTCGTTTAGGGAATAACTTATTACTGTCCAGTTATTTATAAAAGAGTTTACTATTATTTGGTTTATTTTTCTTTAAATTTAATTAATCTTCTATCACAAAAAAAAAATCGGAAATTGACGCCATTCACAAAAGAAATTGACAAACATGGCGCTGCTATGTAATCAGATAATGTCTTTTCAAATAGAAAATTGAGTCAATAGTGTTTGTTTTGATGAAGTTATTCGGTTGATCCTTTAATGCACTGACAGCAAAATAAGACTTGGGCGATAATGATCAGAGTAACAGTGAATGTTTTATTTTTATTTTTTGGTTTCAAGAGAATAATATAGCCTTTTATTGTTGAATTTAAAATGTTTTTAAGAAATTTGAGGGCTTAGCAGGTTTATAAAAAAATGTATTTTTCATTTTTCGATTTCATGGTTGTCCTTTGTAAAGACCGAATGCTGCAGTTTCTTATATACGAAATCGGTCTTCATTTTAATGAAGTTGTTTTTTTCTCGTGACTTTGATAATAAGCATCTGAAAAACACTTGAGTAACGTCAATCCGAAGGACTCTCGTCTTTAAACGGATTGTAGGCTAGTGTTTTACCTTCTTTCTGGATCCTTCCATTACAGTGAAATGAGAAATTGGAGTTAATTGGATATGCAGAATCAAAAGAAACATCATTCGGTCGATAATTACTGAAAGTATCAAAAGGGCCCAGCAAAAGGTGCTTTATCGAACTTCAAACCAAGATCGTTAGTGTTTTAGTTCCAGTAGAGATTAAGAACTTCACCTGTTAATTGATTACTTGAAATTCTAATCAGTTTCATTTTTCGTGATGAAAACAGATCTATCTAGAAATAGGTGATCATATTCATATGTGCTTTCAATCGCTTACGGAAAAGGAAATAAAAAGACCTAAAGAAAACCAATTGCCAGTCGAGTGAATTGATTGTTTGAATGTTAATTTATCAGAGGTTTTCAATGCATTTCAGCAAAGCATTAAACGGGAAACTTTTGGTGGTGACTTTTTGATGTTTTTGTTATCTCACGTTCTTGGAAGTATTCCTATCACATATGTCTGCATTTCACCTAAAGGTTATACTTGAATAGGACTACTTCAATTAGGATCACCTAATATTTTTAACTATTTCTTACACTTATTTTTTTTTTCATTTTTGTGGAAATAGGCCTATATGTCTATTTTTATGTTCTTCTTAAAAACATAAAATAAGCTCAGTAGATCTGCTTTTTAAACAAGACAGAAGCTGCATTTACTGGTTATCATTCCACAAAATGGTAACTACGAAGGAACCTAACACATTTCGCACCTCCAACTGTCACCGGGGAGAGACTGGGACAAAAATCACAATCTATTTACTTGCGATATCTTTTTAGTTCCTTGGTGTTTTGTTGAATTATTGATCATTATTTTTTTTTTTTTATTAAGTCTCAGAAGGTGAATCTGACTGATGAGCTTTCA
>JAFIDM010000004.1:261720-276329 GCA_023159025.1 Thereuonema tuberculata
TTTTTTTTTTTGAGTGTGCCAATTTACTGTAGCATTTGCTGTAACGGTCATTGATGAAATTAACAAGTTTGCCAATGGTCACTCTTTATTATGAATAGAGAAAAAAATATAATGTAATAAAAACGGTTATTATTAAGAGACATTAATCCAGTTTCTATTACAGCATAAACTTCAATGTAGTCATGCAACACAGTTTCCAATTCACAAAAGTAGGTTTTCTAATGGAGGGAATCTACAATGTTTATGTTTATGTGGTGAGTGTGGGTGGCAGGGTCTATCCCACGGAAATAAGAATGGTAGGGGAAGTGCAGGGAGGATCAGTGCGTTCAACATCACGAAACCCACATGAGAACCGAACCCCAGAACTCAGAAGTCATTGTCTTAGCGAATCTACAATAGTAATAAATATATTTTGCCCGGAATTACATCGTAGAAGAAAAATAATTGTTTTCTTATTTCTTGGAAATAGATTTGATATAATTCGGAATTCTGTAATGAATAAAACCTTATCATTATGAATTCTGACATTTCCCAAACAACGGAAAGAGCTGTGTAATACTTTTGACAAGCCATTGTACAAATACTAATTACCCAAAACTTTCATTTCTCAATCCTGAACATAGCTCTTCACTAGAATGTTTTTTGAATGCTAATTTTTACTTTATAATCATTATTTCATTTATCTAATGACTTCGAGTGTAATATGAGAAGGAGGAAATCCCTACTGAAAGCTTGAACTTTAAAGAAAGAAAGAAACAAAGAAGAAGGAAAAAAAACGAAATCTTTTAACCCTATTTAGTTGTTCTGCTAGTTATATTAGAATAACTTGAGGCGCTTTAAGCAAAGGTAGATTTTACCTGAATGCCTATTCATTAAGGTGTTATACTCTCCGTCGCCTTTAAAAGCACCAATGACAAAGAAATTGCGTAGGAGGAAGATAAAGTATTCTTACTTCTTGGCGGCAAAAGAACCATTGAAGAACTGTTCGTCAAATGCAATTGCAAAAAAAAAAGGTTTATTCCAGTAACTCAACTCGAAGTTACCTAACTTTCTTTTCAACTGTTGTGTTGGAGTTTTATTTTATTTTTGGGAGCTGAATTACATTTGCCTGTTTTCTACGGGAAGAAAAAAAAGCTTGAAATACCCCATTCCTACGGTGTTTGGGCCAGAGAACATGATGGTGAAATCCAGTATGTTGATGCGACCTTTCGTTCGGGTGTTTTTTTTTGGGGGGGATACAAAGAAAACAATGCCAAATATCTCGAACGTAGTAGGAGAGCCCTACAAAAAACCCTATCCCTATGTTGTTTGGGCCTCTGAGCACAATGGTGAAATCCGTTGGTCGATCCGACCTTCCGTTCGGGAGTTGTTAAGTGCTCATTTGCCACATGGCACCACATTTTGTTTCAACTCAATTTAACAAGTAAGAAACTGCAAGAAAAGGACTTGTCTCTCCAAAGATCAGTTGATCAACTGAAAAAAACAGAATCAGTGCTAGAAGTAACTTGGAATTCAACAGAACTTTGGTTGATGCTCGTGAAGTAGCAGAAGAAGTTGATATAGAACCAGTTTTTGAGAAACAGAAGGTCCGCATTCGAAAAAAAGATGCGAATGTTTGACTACGAAGCAACAGATGAATCTGCAAATGTACCTGACCTGTCGGAAAGCTTCAAAATCCATTTTTATTTTGCTGCTTTAGACATAGCTATCAATGCCAAAGAAATATTTTTTCAGTTAAATGAAGTATCTGCTATCTTTGGATTTTTGTACGACATTCGTAACCTGAAAAACAAAAACTCTGCAGAAATTAAGCTGTTGTGGGGAAACCTGGAGAAGGCCTAAACAGTTCAAAATAAAGAAGGTGTGAAGGAATCTGATATTGACGCTTTAGAACTGTGTTCTGAACTGAGAGGAATTTGTCCTCATCTCAATGACTCAGGGACAACCCCTGAAGAGGTTTTAAGCTACATTTATCATCATGATCTTGAAAATGGATTTTCTAACATATGTGTAGCTCTTCGTGTATTGCTCACGTTGCCACTGTCCATAGCAAATGCTGAAAGAAGTTTTTCCAAATTGAAATTAATTAAAACATATTTTCGCAGTACAATGAGCCAGGAAATACTTGTGGATCAAGCCACAATATCCACAGAAAATGACTTGACAAAACACCTAGATCCGACAGCCTTAGTAAAAGAATTTTCAAAAATAAAAGCAAGAAAAGTACCGTTAGGATTATAAATGTTTTATTTTATCAATGGTAGGCTATCTTAAACTGTGAGTGTGAGTCTTTTGTTGTAAAGTTAATTGAGTCTTTGTGATACTATTTTTTTGTAAAGAAAGTAACATCTCTTGTCTAAATATAAAGGACTTAGACTAATAAAAAGTGTAAATAGAACCTGGCCAATTTTAAGAAAAATATTTATCTTTTCTTCTAACATTGGAAATAATAAAAAAAATTCATCAGTTTTATAGTTCAACATACTCATGTTTGATAGTTTTCCACTTAACAATTCTATGTTGGCACAAATGAACTTAAACTTTCGATGCGAGAATTGAAACTTCAAATCCTCGTTCCACAACGAGACCAAATAGGTAAGTTTGCTTTTATTTAATGCTTAAACAAATTTAAATTGTGACAAACAATAAACAATAGGATGGTATGTGAAAATGTTAGGGGCGACTAGGCCCCATTTTTGTACGGTTGAGGGGGGGGGGGGGGAGATTATGGGGGTGTGGGAGCGGAGAACTTTTTTTTCGCCTAGGGTGTCAAAACCCAGAGCCGTCACTGGACAACACACGCATGCGCCTTGTCATTACGGTATGAGCTTAGTTTCCGTAGTAAAATAGATTAAAAATGTTTTTATCACTTTCTTTTCCAGTTTTCTTTAGGGGTTTTTTTGTGCCCCCCCCCCTCCCTTCCGATTTTGGTTTTAACTTGATGAACTACTTATCGTCGTCTGTAATGAATGTGAAAACGTGGGTTGCTGATTTCTGTGTGAAGAGCTTGTTTCCAGTCGTCGACGGCACATCGTGGGAGGAAGCTAGCAACTCAATTCAGATGTAAATTTACGTAGATACGGATCCCGTTCTCAAATTAAGGGCTGTTGATTCACAGGCCTTCCTCCACCGCATTCCCAATGAATCTTTCCCGCCGTAATAAATCCTTCAAAGATCACATGGATTCAAGAGATCGAGGCAACAACAGCGTCGTAATGATTTAGGAAATTGAGAATTATTTCAGTGGAATTAAACAAATGTAAAATAAATGTTAGATTACAAAAGAAATTCTCTAACAAATTAAAGAGAACATAAAAACAAGAAGAACAAGCACAGTTAAACTTAGCATTTATTAGATTTTTTATTCCATTAGATGGAATCACAATGTTAAGGAAAAATTAAACATATAGTCTTTAATTTTCATACATTTTCGATTGACTATTTAATTCCGTTCATCTTGCGATATACCAAAATTCATGATTATTATGATGTGTCATGCGCAACAGACAAACTGACGACAGGAGACGATTTTTGAAGTTTTATCAGATAGGGACAAAAATCAAAAAGAATATTTATCATTTAATATCAAAGCAGACAGATAAAAATGAAACAGGAAAAAAAAAACAAAAATAAGAAAATAATATCAATTACACGTAAAGGAGGATGTTTTTTGGTTGGTGTGTTTGTTTGTTTGTTCGCTATACACTCCTAGGCCCTTTGACCTATCAGGACCAAACTTTGCAGAATTACTGTTTAGGGCGGAACTAACAACTACAATTGAAACCTAGACACATCTCCCCCTCCCCCTATTTTAATCCCCTTCACACTTTCCTATAATTTTCAAGTAGAGGTAAGGTTACCGGGTTCAAATCCGCTGAGTGGCAATCTTTTTTTTCTGTATTTCTTTTTTTTTCCCTGTTTTTTACTTTCTTTTTTTATTTATGACTAGTAATCCGGTAAAAGTGGATTCTCCCAACCCACGACCGCTTTCTAAAGCAGCGAGAGAATCTATGATACCGTCGCGGGGACCCAGGTTCACCCATGTAAAATATAAAAATGAAAATGTGAGAATCCCCTATACCATGCCTGTCATTTTAAACCTTATTTCTATTCTGTGTCTTAAGGAGTTCGCTTCAGAAAAAATCAACTTTTCTTTATGTAGTTAGATAATGAATTTTTTTTTTTAATTATTTTGATATAAATAATATTCTTCTTAACTTTTTTTTACTTAAATGTTCTTAATTTTAGGATAACAAAACCCAGAATCGGATAAGGGGTGAGGTATAAACACGGGGGCAAACTTTTCCCCCCTCCCCTCCTCCCGTAGGCGTAAATCGGAAACCGCTTTAGTTGGAAACACGAAATTTCATAGAAATGTTCTTTATCGAAAAGAGACGTATTCGACTAATTTTCTATTTTCGGGTTCTGAAGGATGTAAACTGGGGGGGGGGGGCAAACTTTACTGAAGAACACTTTACGGGGTTTTCAGGTTACAAATCAGAATGTAATATGACTTTGTAATCATCACGTGCTTTTTTACGTTTGAAGTGATAAGGGTGTGGAGAAGGACAGAAAGGGGTGGGAGGTCTTATATTCTCCGATCTCGACATTAATTTCATATCTAAGACTTATCGAGTTACAAAATAGGAATATAATATTAATTTTAACTATCATGTTACTTTTTTACCAACTGGAAAAGTTTCAAAGTGATCACACAATTACGATTTCTTCGTCATCCACATGAGGACCACTCTTTTTGTCTTCCGAGGGAAGCACGGGTATTTTTTGCTAGTGATAAATAAATGAAGAAAGACGAAAAGAAAATGAAATGCTTAAAAGATAGAAAAGAAGATATAGAAAGGTAAAATATGTAAAGATGTAAAACAAACTGAGTTTTATCCAATGGTTTGACTTTTGAACACGTGAAAGGATCTCCTTGAAATGTTGTTTGCATCTCAATGGAACTTTTTTATTTTGATTGAAATCTTTTAAAAAGGAATCCTTGTTCAGAGCGAGATAACAACAGAAATTTCCCCTAGAGAAAGGGGAAACAACGGATTTTTATCCTGTTTCTATTATCATCTAATTCTCTAAACAATGAATATTAAATATCAGTGAATCCATTGCGTGGTTGATTTAGAATTATGCCGATTCAGACAGTTTAAATAAATAATGCGGATTATTAAATAATAAATAATTACAGTCGTCGCGGTGAATGTTGAAACCAGAAACACATTATCATTGACTAATTTTTCCAGTATCAATGCCTTGAGCTCCGCAGGAAATATTAATCTCAATTATCAAAAATAGGAAATATTAAAAATCTCACCTACATCTTCTTGAAATCGACGAGCAACGTTAAGAATACTTTCCCTAGCTTGACTGTTGAGAACTTTTCCTCGTTGAATGTGAAGCAGCGACCGCTATTTTCTCTTCTAATTGAATGTGACCGACCGGCCAGGAAAGGAAAATCTATAATCTGCATTGCATTCTGGGAGTTTCATCTCTCGCCGCGAAGACTTTAAATAATTTAGAATGTGGATTTAAAATTTGTACAGATTGTATTCTTATTACAATTTTAATATAAAATTGGGAGTTTTTGTTATTGTCAGTTTCCGATCTTAAAAAAAATGAAAAATAAATAAATAAAGAGCTTTTCAAACATAACATTTTCAGTTAATTAAACTGTTTTAACATAGAGACGATAATGCATCTTTATATTAACAATTAAAATTTATGTTTCAAAGTTTCAGGATTCGAACTTTTTCTTCAGGCAAAGAGAACAAAAATGTATTCAAAAATGTTGGAGATGAAACTGTTGTTGTTGGAGACGGGAGGACAGTTTCATCTCTTAACACTTTTGTATTCATTTTTGTTTTCTTTGCCTGACGAAAACGTTGGAATACTTTGAAACGTCGCCTTGTTTTAATTTTAATTGTTAACGTAATGGTGCCTCTGTGCTAATTGGACTTAGGTTCTTTGAACTTTTTAATTTGTAATTATTGAATTTTGACAGGGCCGGATTTAGATTTGGTAAGGCCCTAAGCTATTTAAGATAAGGGGCCCTTTATAAGTCCAGATATTCTATGTCAGTGCCAAATATGATTTTCGGATACCTAGAAGGTTAAACTGAATTACAATTAAGAAGTATTTAGATAGTGAAATAATAAATCTTTAACTTAAAATCATTTTTATTCATAAACTTAAAAATTCAAACTCTGGTAAAAAGAAACAAAAGTTCTTTTAAAAGGCACAATTTACAAAGGCTTCTTATCTAATCTCTTGAAACATGTTATAAGGATTAAGGAATTATATTAAACTAAAATATTTTCTTTCTTGCCTTTGCCAGAGCAGTCATTGATGACATCATCAAATGATAAACTGCATAGTTTGTCACTTTCTATGCACATGAAACTGAGGGAACATAATTTATCTTGAGTCATTGTTGTTCTAAATTCATTTTTTATCCTCTTCAGCTGAGAAAAAGATCTTTCTGCAGAGCAATTTGCAACCATCATACTAAGAAACAATCTCAAAATTGCTTCTACATTAGGGAATGCTGATTGGACACGATGGTTAAATATTACCCTATACAGATCCTGATGTGTCAGACTATCATATTCCGCTGAACCATGGGCTTGACTATGTCTAACATATTGATGAAAATGCTTGACTTCTACAAGATTCATGTCCATATCTTCAGGATATGTTTGGCATAAAACACTAACTCCTTCACGAATCTCTTCTTCTGTAGCTTCTAATTTTGTTAAGAATGAAAACTTTTTTGCAGCATCATTGTATACCAAGGCACTCTGTGCCAGACTTGACTCTAATGCATCCATCACAGGTATAAATGTTTTGATTCTGAACTTGTATCTTGGCTCAAGGTTCTGTAAAGCATCATCTTCATCATCATTGATATGCCTTCTTCTATATCTGTTTTTCTTGTAATCAACATCAGGCAATTTTTCCTTTGCTTTTTCTTCAAAATGATCGAACATATCCCTGGAACCTTTAACAAAATCCGAAAGTGAAGCATACAATTTTCTACATACATCTAGACTAATTAGGGGGTCTTGCTGTGATTGACTAGTCTTGTGAAATTCATCCAGCAAGTAACTCCGCAAATACATATAACATTACCATAAATTCAAACTCCTCCATTTTATTCAAAATGTTTATGGCTTGATTTCTTGTTTCGCCTTTCTCTGTTGTATCAATATGCAGCAGATGCAATGCAGAAATTATTCCATCATAACTATCAAGTATTGCACATTGGCCATTGAAAGTGCTTCCCATCTAGTCTTTCACAAAGACTTTGGAACTTTTGAATCATCTTTGAAGAATGACAACAGTACTGCCCGTCTATGTGTAGAGGATGAAAAGAAATTATATATTTCTTGAACAATTTCAAAAAAGTTTACTGCATCTAAACAACAGTCAACTGCTGCTCTACCAACAAGATTCAGGGAATGACCAGCTGTTGTGTAAATAGGTTTGAAAAGCAATTATTACAAGGGATACGTTCATCATAGAAATTGACTGTTATATAACAATCAACGACCGAGAGCATCAAGCGAAGCACCTTAGCTAAAAAGACTATTGTTAAAGCAACAAAGATTGGAGTTTACGCAGATGTCGTAGCAGAGTGATTGTATGGACTCCGCCATTGCGAAAGGAGATTCCGAGTCGGCGAGAAGGTTCCGATTTGAAGATGATTTGATTTTACGATGATTCTTTGTTTCCTGGAATATCTAGGATTTATGAAAGGACATGCCGTTTTATTCGATTGAAGTTTCAATTTTATATTTCGAATAGATACGATGAATTTACTCAACGTTTGAAATAAAGATTTCAACTTTAGAAGGCTTAAGTGATTAATTCTATCTTCCAATGTATTTCCAGGATTTTAGTGTTACTAGGCAACTCAACGTTCGAAGAGATTATGTTCAATGAAGAATATTCTATTCACCAAAGAATGAATGATGTTTAGAATCAACTTGTTTATCAGGAAAATAATGTAAGTCATTTATTTTCCCATTTGTAGTTGCGGTTCCACATTTTATGAAGATTGAAGTCAATCGTTATATAATTAAAGTTACTAAAACTTAAGCAAGGGATTAAAGATAACGAAGATTATTCCAGAATATAAAGTCTCTAAAGATAAAAGATTAGTTGCGATAATAAAGATAGGACTAAAGATTTATCTTGGATTCGGAATTAGCAAAGACTAAAGAATCATCAAGAATCTAAAGGTTTTAATAGATAAAGATTAATCAAGGACTATATGAAGAATAAAGATAGATTTAAAGTACTTTAAAGGTTTCTTAAAGTAAAGGTTCAACAAGGACTTAGATTAATTCCGTTCAGAGAGATTTTAATCTTAGAACTAAGGTTAAGGACATTATAAAAGTTAAAGGTTAACAGAAGTTATTCAAGTCAAAGATGTTAAAGTAATTCGAATGAAAAGCTTAAAGCAAGGTTCAGGAATAAAGATTAACAAAGTAGTTCGAATGAGAAGATAAAGTTAAAGATTAAAAGAATAGTAAAGTGCTAATGAACTTTTCAATCTAATGAAATATTAACGAATGAACTTTGAGTTAATATTTAAATCAAAAGAGATTTAGTAATCATACAAGTGTTGAATAAAGGACATGAGCCCCAACACATCATTTAGTTTGTAAATGAACTATTCCATCAAGGGAAATAAAATGTTATTGTTTTTATTTAACGTTGTGTTTAAGAATACTTACTTCTCTGCTTCAGTTAAGTAAGATTAGTAAGATTCAGTTAAGTGTTAAGTACACGTTTAAAATATTTCAATAGGCAAATTTAAAATTTTTTACACACACAACACCAGCACATGGAATATACATAGCATACTTGTTAATCTTCAATATTATTTCTTGCATACCCTTGTATTTGCCAGACATATTGGCAGCATTATCATAAGACTGGTCTCCACACTTACTAAAATCTATTTTGCATTCATTTGTAAGATAGTTGTGCACCATCTTAGCCATATTTTCCTCTGTGTGCCTACCGATCTCCAGGAAAGTTAGAAAACGTTCAATAGGGAGCCCAACATCTGGTGAAACATACCTTACAATAACAGTGAGCTGATCAATATGGGACCGGTCTGGAGTGGAATCTACAGATAAACTGAAGTACCCTGCAGTTCTTAAATCATCCAAGATTGAGTCTCTTACTTTATGTGCCATCATTTGGATAAATTCATCACATATTGTTTTAGAAAGATAAGATGTGATACCTGATCCTTTATTCCCAAATTTTTTTGTATGGCTTGCTAGAAAAGGATCAAATTTTGCTGTAAGTTCGAGTAATCCAAGGAAATTGCCATTGTGAAGAGAACCAAATGTTTCCTTATCTCCTCTGAAAGGTAAAGCACGCTCTGCCATAGTAATTATTACTGCCACAACTTGTTCAAGAACATTTTTCCAGTACTGCCGTTTATTATTTATCTGTTCTGCTAGTTGGCAGTCAATTGTTGAGCCACGTTTTCTTGTAAGATATGTTACCGAAGCTGTTCTACGGTCTACAGAGTTTTCATGACTTTGAACTAAATAGGTGTTGCGCCAATCACAAAATCCATCGGATGATAATGTTGTAGAAGAATTTAAAAAGAGTTTATACACGAAACAGTATACACGACCAGTTGCTGGCGAATATATTAGCCATTCTCTGCAATATTTTTCACCATTAGCCCGTTTGGGATAGAACAAGCTTTTTGAGCAATATCTGTCTTGGTTTGCAAAAAGGTTCTTTGATTTTTCAAATAAGCCATTTGAGTGCAGACATTCTGACGGACCTTTTTCTACCCAGTATGAAATCTCATCTTTACTTAAATCACCCCAAAGCCCAAGATCATTCTGTTTGTTTTTTCATCTCCTGTGCTTGTGCTACTCTCTGGTTTATAAATCTTAATTTTTGTTGCTTCATTCGTTGAAGTAGATTCTATATCACTAGATGTACCAGGTTCTGTATCAGGAATAGGATGAATATTCTGTGACTGATTCACTGTGGTAGAGGCTTTTGGTTCATCTTATCTACCTTTGTTAAGAAACGTTAATGCTCCGTTAATTAACCGGAGTGAAACTAGTTTGATTTTTAATTGTAAATATTTTTTATTTTTAAATAGTTATCAGATTTTAGACTTGTGCATTGTCTCTATGAACTTTTTTAACAAACTTAATTCATGCACGTTAAATAATTTTTTGCTAACAGTTTCTTTGCAATAAATAAAACTACTATCGAAAGATTTACGAGAGGTTCAAAACGATTTTATTTCTTTAACGAACTTCCTGTTATTTCAAAAACTGTTATATCAAAAACTCTTCCTTTCTGAAATGATAGCTGCAAATCCGATGGCTTTTTTCCGAAGGCAATTTCACTCACAATGCTTTTTTTAAAGACTGTTGCGCCATCTACATTTCGTTTCTCTTCCCAATAGTAAAACAAATTATATACTTTAAACGTCCCATTTCTATTACGAAATAATAATGAAATAATTTTAAAAATTATATTACCGAAATTACCGGCATTTGCTGTCGAAATTTATCAGTAATTTCAGTAGTCATAATCACCGGTAATACTGGTTAACCGGTTATTGGTAATGCCAACCCTAGGCACTTTGTTCTTCGAAAAGACGCGCTAAAAAAAAATGGGTGAAGAGTATGGGACGTCCCGGATGTGCGGCATTGGGACAAATAATGCTGCAGTATATTTAACTATACAGTCGGACCTCTATTTAACGAAGTCGCTAAATCCCGAAAAAAAAGTTCGTTATATGGAAAATTCGTTAAATAGAGATTCACCTTTTAATATTACTTTAAACTACATAAAACATATTTAAAATTTATAAACAATAAATATTATTAATAAAATAATAATTTTAATGACGTAAAGCATACCTTATCACATGCATACTTTAATTTTACTAATAAAATCTGTTAATTTTGTCGAAATAAAAACTCATTCTTTTTGAAAAAGTGTTTTTGTTCATAGTATGTCTCGCATCTTTGCAATGCACCAAAGACCCCTTCAGTATTTTCTTCAAATTGTAATCTTCGTCGTTTTGTTTCGAAGGTTTTTTGATTTCTTCATCATGATCATTTCCATTTTCATCATCTTCATCGCAATTCATAGTTATATTGTTTTTATTTTTCACACTGTCCAAAATATCCGATTCAGTTAGTGTTTCCGAGGTCTCAACTTCAAAATCAAGTGAAAGATAATAATTATCAATCAGCACATCATCGTTAATTTCTTCTTTTTCCCTCAGCTGTATCCACATTTCTTTCATGTTCTCTAAGGGAATATTAATAATAAAAACATTTCTATGAGAAAAAAAAAATAGATACCTCGAAAAAGTTCATTAAATAGAAAATGCACTTCGCTATTTGGAGGTTATTTTACGAAGAAATTAGCAAAATGTTCTTGGTTCCAAAGAAAAGTTCGCAAAATGTAGAAATTCACAAAACAGAGGTTCGTTAAATAGAGCTCCGACTGTTTATGACAATTGCTCACTCGGACAGTTTTTTTTGGGGGGCCCCCAAGAAAGTGGGGGCCCTAAGTTATAGCTTGTTTAGCTTCTACTTAAATCCTGCACTGAATCTTGACTATTTCTAATGATAAATGTTTGAATTTTCAACTAACACATTTTAGATGATTTTTCGTGAAATTTTGTTAATAATAGAACAATTTTCAACAACAATTCACGCAATTTGAATTCTCAGTATTTTATGTATGAACTATTGAAGTCCTCTTCGGTCCTCTCTGTACAATCGGAATTTTTTTGATTTATTATTAATTTTTTTTTATATAAAGGTAAGTCTACTGTTCAATAGACCAACAGTCTACTGTTCAATAGACCAACGGTCTACAGTTCAATTGACCAACAGTCTACTGTTCAATTGACCAACAGTCTACTGTTCAATTGACCAACAGTCTACTGTTCAATAGACCAACAGTCTACTGTTCAATAGACCAACGGTCTACTGTTCAATAGACCAACGGCTTCCCTGCCACCCACACTCGCCACATAACATAAGTCTACTGTTCAATAGACCAACGGCTTCCCTGCCACCCACACTCGCCACATAACATAAGTCTACTGTTCAATAGACCAACGGCTTCCCTGCCACCCACACTCGCCACATAAGTCTACTGTTTCACTGCATCCCGTAATTAAGAAGAAAAAAAGAAAAAAACAATTCCCAAACAACCATGGAGTTCCCTGGACCGCTGTTTCGTCTGTTTTGTGACTCCTCATTCACATTTATTCATTTGAAGAATAACTGGAGAGTGCATTAATATAGAATTAGGTTAGTTTTTTTGGATCTCATTCAAATAATCATAAATGAGATCATAAATGGGATCTAATTTTTTTCGATTTTTTTGGATCTCATTTTGGCGCTTCTGTTAGTGGCATCTCCACAAACAAACAAACAAACAAATAAATAAATAAATAAATAAATAAATAAATTACTACAATCAGTTCAGTTTTAAACTCTCTAGGCATAAAAAAGTATTTAAAAAAAAAAAACTTTTCTCTTTTAATGTTTCACCATTTGATGCAGTGGCTAGGTTTAGTATCTTATTCATCACCCACATCGTATACATCTGCCAGCCTCTTTATTTGGAAACGGAGTGAAAATCAAAGCAATATTCATTTAAAAGCCAGTGAAGCAATTTTGTTACAAGACTGAATATTATTATTATTATTATTATTATTATTATTTTATCCCCCAATTTAGCAGTTACGAGCAAAACATTATTAATTGCAATAAGGGAAGAATTATAAATAATTTTGAGTATAAATATCTTTTTTTTGGAAAATAAAAAAATTTCAGATATTAAAAAAATCTTGAAAAACCGAATATTGAATAAACCTAAAAAAAATCTTATGGTTTTAATTGTATAATGTCACAAATTACTAAATGAAAGAAAAAAAAAATAAATAAAGAGGTTAATTTCTTAATGTTTTTTCGAAATGTATTATTAGCTATTACTGATATCTGAATAAAAAGTATTTAATTTAATTTTAATTTAATTTAATTTGTTTTTCTAAGAATAACAACTGTTCAAATTAGTACTAAATTGCATTTACAATAAACTCCCGATTATCCGCGGAATTGGGTGGCGCAGCAACCGCGGATAGGCGAATTCCGAAATAGGACAAAAATCAACACAAAAATGCTTTTAACATGTTTTATTTACATTAAAATGGCGATTCATACAGTTACAGTACAAACATTATAAACAATGATTTTATTTTAAATTATTTATTTATTTTTATTATTACGGGAAGGCTCTCCCGTAATTTAATGTAACCTAAGCTCCGTCCATAAGGTCGTTCTTTAAATTGTTTGTCTATAATTGTCTTCACCTACTTTGTTAGCCTCTTTTATTGTATGTTTACCTTATTCTAGATTTATTTATTTTTTTTAATTCCATTTAGAAAAGAAAGGATAGATTAGTAAAATGTGAAATTTTATTTCCAAAACAAAAGTTTATACATAACGTATTACAATATATTATAATAAAAATAATAGTAATAAAATTATCCTCTTAGTCAAAATAATAAAATAAACTTCTCTTATCCTTCAATTTATAATAATTTCATAGTTTTTTAATCAAAAATATTAATTTCAGTAAGTATTGCCGTTTCGGCATGGCCGAGCGGTCTAGACGACGGTCTGCCGTGAGGCCGATGTGTCGGGTTCGAATCCCAGCGTCGGCATGGCTGTTTCTTTCTCCTTCTGTGTTTCTGCGGGTATAGCTTGAACTGTCTCCTGGGCAACGTTTCGTCGGCTAAATGCTCACATTTCTCGCCCCTTGTTAAGACCAATAGTTTCAATTCTGAGCCCGGACGTTGGAAAAAAAAACAAAAAGAAAGAATTGTAAATAATATGAATACCTATATATATTTTCGAAAAATTAAAAAATATCAGTTATCAAAAAAAAATCATTAAAAAAGGCTTATTTTTTTTTTAGAAAATAACTAAAAAATAAAAAATAATAGTTAGATGGTTGTCGTTGTGTAGTGCTATTAAATTATTAAATGAAGAAAGACATGTTTAAAAAACATATTTCCGTAATGTGTTTCCGAAATATATTATCACGTTTTAATAGAGTATGTAGGTTTTAAAATTTACTTACACAGATTAATTATTTTTATTACATTAGTTTTTGAGTGGGAAAAAAAATCTTTAAGTTAAAATCTTATATTCAATTTAAATTTTTATTCGATGAATTTTTTTAACGCGTAGAAAATTCAATCTGCGCATTGAATTATTACTAAACAACAATGGGTTTGACCATGTGTTTACTAAGTGAAGTCCTAGACCACATTCTTCGGCGAACATCACAGCTACGGGTAAAGAGCGAGGTCTCGGTACTGAGACTAATAAGAAGAATGGTCGGAATGGCACCTCAAAAGAAAAAAAAACAATAAAAAAACTGATAGCTGATGATCGACGTGAAACAGCTGTTCTGTGACGTCACTTGGCAAACACGTGGTCGACCCAGTGTGAATTTTGTATATTTTATTTATTTTTTCCTCCATAGCATAACCACGCGTATATATT
>JAFIDM010000004.1:289598-327889 GCA_023159025.1 Thereuonema tuberculata
ATCCGAAGTCAGATGCCTTATCCATTAGGCCATAGGGACTACAACTCTGTTCATATGATTTTTTGACTTCTATCTCATTTCGTTTCCCCCATCAGTAAGGAATGTATTCCATCTTTTTTTTGAATCTCAAGATTGTTTATTTATTTCACATCAGTCAGTTTATTTGTAATTCGAAACTGACAATTAGAACGATAATTGCCGAAACGTTGCAATATTTTAAATATTCTAACTAAACCAAATCCTATGTGATATTGAAAAATATGTGGGTGTACACGCCAGATGTTAGAGTAAAGAAAACAGAGTCAAGAAAGAGAGAAGCATCTTTTTTTGAGGTGGAATACCGAAAAAATCACTGTTTGCAACTCAAAAACCATCAATAAATGTAACTCAAACGTCACTGAAAAGTGACAATTATAATTAAAATGAGAGTCAAAAAAGAATGAAGCGATACTTCTATTAGATAGAATACTGAAAAATCACTATTTGTAATTCAGAAACCATCAATATTTGGAACACAAAAGCCACTGAAAAGTGCCACTTAGAATAAAAAAAGAGACTCTAAAAAGAAAGAAGCAGTATTTCTATTAGATAGAATACTGAACACTATTGTAACTCAGAAACCACTGAAAAGTATCATTTGGAATAAAAAAAAAAAAAAAGAGTCAAGAAATAAGAAGCAGTATTTCATTAGGTAGAATACTGATAAATCACTATTTGTAACTCAAAAACCATCACGATTTCTAACTCGAAAACCACTGAAAAGTATCAATAGGAATAAAAAAAAAAGATAGTCAAGAAAGAAAGATGCACTATTTCTATTAGGTAGAATACTGCTCAGAAGTTAGACGTCTGAGCCATTAGACCACTAGGCCAACATTCTAATCTCTGTAAAAATAAAAATATATCATAGATATATGATTTACACGGTGGTTCTAAAAGCAGTCATAGATTGAGAGAATATAGACATCAAAAATTAAATGAAAAAAAAAGCTTTTAAAAAATGTTAGTTTTTGTTTCCTTGATGTAATTTGTGTGTGTGTGTGTGTGTGTGTGTGTGTGTGTGTTTTTAATAAATAAAAAATTGTTTTCCGTTACATAAGGGAGGCTTCCGGAGCGAAGCGACGGGTAGCCGACTAGTTCATGAAAATATTGTAGTTCAGTGTTTTTTTTTTTTTTATTCCAAAAATGCCCACTCTGCTTAAGTCGTCAAAAATGTTTGAGTGACGACTTAACGAGGTTTTACTGTATATGGATTTTAGAGTTTGTTATGGAATTTCTATCGATAGTTAAGTATTTTTGAATCTTATTTTATTTCAATACTAAACCAAGCAGCACGCAAGTAACTGATTTAAATATAAATACATACATTAATAATTATAAATACAAGCAATTTAAAACAAATAAGAAAAACTCTCAGAAATCTCTCAGAAAATAAATAAGGTACTTAATGATTATAACACCAATAGTTAATCAACCAATTAACGACAACAACTCGATTGAATTTCGAAAAGTGAAAAATCCCATCATCCAGATCGTATCCATTGAAGGAATGAAGGAAGTTTACTGGTTAAAATGAAAGGCGATTAATTGAACATCCCCCATATATAGTGAGATCGGGATTTTGTGCTGTAGGTTGACAAAGGATGCCGCAACGGATCCGAAAAGCTTCTATATATATACAGTATGTGTTTTAGATGTTGTATTTTCAGACTTCTTTATCCAACTTTTTTGAATTGTCCAGTTAACACATGTAAAACAGTGAATTAAACAAAAATAAAAAATAAAATTTATTTTTGCTTTGGAGGCTCCGACGATTATTCCTATTAGCCTCAGTACCGAGACCTCGCTGTTTACTCGTGACTACTCCTAGCTGATGATCGCCAAAGAGCGTGAAACAGCTGTTCTAGGATGTCACTTAATCTCACCCCTTGATGTTTACCATAGTTATTATCACTCCCAAGACAACCCTTCCCTTATATTAATCATCAGCGTTAGGTATTCTTACAATATGATATTAATATATCTATGTGATCTACATGATAAACTGACGTGATCAAGATCTTTATCCAATCACAAGACTTGATTATCGTACACTAAATCTTAACCCGCATTTACCCTTTTTCCCTCCCAATATTTAAAGAAAAGCAGAAGAGGAAAAATATTTTTTTTTGTCTTATTTAACTTAAGTTGGAGGAGGAAACCCATCATCGCTGGCAAAAGCCTAAGGAAGCAGCGCTGCAGTCACAAATCCATTACAAGACTGAACTGGGAAAATCAAGTGAATACAAGTGTGGTTCAGCATAAAGGAGAATGGACAGATCTGCCCCACCCCTGTAGAGCGATAAGATATATACATAATGAAAGATCTCCATCAATAGAACATTTTTATTATTAGGACTGTCTCAATTATTAGTCCTTTAGGAGTTATATACGTCTAGATATGACTTATGTTATGTGATGAGTGTGGGTTGCAGGGAAGCCAAGTACCGCGACCGTTGATGTGACTTATCTAGTTGACATCTTAATTCCCGGATGCATTAATTAATTATCATTTAATAATTATTTTCAGTAATAGTAAATATTATTTTCATTCATTTTCTTTACAAGTAAAGAATTATTATTTACTTGAAATAAATGATAATATTAATTAATAATCAGGTATAATAATTATTAAAAGTTATATTGAAATAATAACTTCAAGAATTATATAACTCCGAACGGACTAATAATTGAGACGAGTCGTGATAATAAAATATGTTCTATTTAAGGAGATCTTTCTATAGGTATATATCTTATTACTATACTCATACAGGGTGGGGCAACTTCCCATAGAGTTTTGCCCATTGTCCTTTAAGGGCGACCCATAGTAAAATAAAAAAAAATAAAAATAATAAGAAAAAAAGAAGTACATTAACGTAAGGAAAAATAAAAAAACAGAAAAAAAATAAAAAAGCGTTAGGAAAAATAAGAAGAAAAAAAAAGGAAATATACGGATTTGAACTGACAACCTTCAGTATGTGGATATGAGAACTTAAGCGTCAAGCTATAGGTGACAACTGAAATGAGATGGTTGCATTTCTAACATTTAAGCTAATAGCGGAAAAATCTAATGAAAACATTGTCAAAGAACATGAGGGGGGGGGGGGGGCGTCGGCCCCTGTAATTACCCTACTCCCTAGTTGTTTGGGCGTCTGAACACGGTGAAGTCACTTTCTCGACCTTTCATTCAGGAGTTTTTAGGGCGGTAAAATGACATGACAAATATCTCGAACATGGGGGGGGGGGGGGGTCTTGGCCCCTGAAAATACCCTATTCCTACACTGTTTGGGCCTCTGAACACGATGGTGAAATTCGTTTCTCGATCTGACTTTCCGTTCGGAAGTTGTTAGAGGTAGTCATACACTGACGGACAGACAGGACAAACGCAATAGCTCCCAAATGTGTCGCTAAAATGTAATTGTAAAACTGAAATAGTGAGTAACAAGTGAAAAGAGCTATTGAGCCTATACGATATTGAGTCACTACACGAACGATATCGTCTAACAAATTACACAAAAATTTCACGAAACAAGACGTTCGAAGAACTTGCAGCCTACTTTCCTTAAACTTCTTATTTTCTTTTATGTTTCTTTTTATTTATTTTTTTAAGCCGAAAAACAACAAAAACTAAATCTAAATTATTTCAAATTATAATATCTACTGAAAAAGTAGAAAGTTCTATTTTTTTCTAAAACAGTTTAATTAAATCCGCATTATTTATATAAATCTGATTAATTTTAATCGTCTTGAACCTTGAGCAATGGCTTAAGGATTTAATATTCAGTGTTTAAGGCATTTTCACACAAACAGGAAATAAAAATCCATTGTTTAGATTCCATTGTTTCTCTACGGAAGTTTTGTCTGTCGCTACTTCCTCAACAAGGACCCATTTGACTGAGATTTGAGATAGAAAAGTCCGATGGTCCCTTGTTCTCGAATGTTTGAAGAAGATCAATCCAGTGGTTCTCAAGCTATTAGAAGAGGAGAGGAACAAACCTAAATCTTATTACAGAGTAAAACAAAAAAGACAGCTTATCAATTAAATGTTGTCATTTCAGAAGTCATTACCTCTCATGCTCTACAATGCCTCCCGTCTGGAGTAATTTTGTTTAAGATAGCATGGTATTTTTTAAGAATTACATAATATTCATATAGTACTTCATTGCTGTACTCGACCCCTTGCATAGGGCCTTTGGCGGTCCTTTGGGGCTGTTCAGGGTGAGTCCCTGCCGACCAGTTCATGCTGACAAGGGGGGGGGGGGAAGAGGCCCTCTTTATCTGAGTGTGTTTAACACGTTGCCATTGCTTTTCCCCTCCTTTTGTTGTTGTTGTTTGTTTGTTGGTTTGTTGTGGTCTTCTTTTTTTGTGTGTGTTGGGACTGAAACCTATTTAGTAGATTGAGGTCTGTTTTGTCTTTTTGATTACATTGCTAGCATTCAGCTTTAATTATATATGGAAAAAAACTTAAAATTTATTATGTGGATAAGCAGAAAATAATAACTACTAGCAAAACATAGGACTTTGAGTCGCGCACTGTTAAAACATACACATACGCATAAGATTGAAGATATTGAAAAATGACTAATGCTACGACGCTCTAGAATTATTCGAAATTGTAAGTTTTTGTTTGTTTTCAGAACTAATGGCGCTTCTGCTATGGCCTTTCTTATGCTTTTTTTCCAAGTTTTTAAAAACAAATAATTCTTATAAAATTTACAGTTTTAAATTTTGAAAATATGATTGTGCACTTCTACATGAATTTCTATGTAGGCATATAAAATTTTCTATTTTTAGCTACAGTACATTTTGAATAAAACGATTACAAAATGTGGTCTAATAGGGAATGGAGGGACTCACTTCGCACATGGAAATATTTTCTGGTAGCCCTATGTACTCGTAATTATTAACATTTTATACTTTTAAATGATTGCATACACTTATGCAGATATGTAATTTTGAAAAAAGAAGTAAGGTTTCATGTATTGATTATTTTTTTTTTCTGCGAAATTCAAACATATGTAACTTGTCTTGTCAACTTCAATTCCATCTGAATACATTTTGAAAATGAAACGCAGCAATTAGGGAGAACCACTGCTAAAAAGGAATTTTGTATTCATTTGTAAAATCATATTTAAAAATCGAACTGCTCAATAATAGTTCTTGAATTCTGTTTATTTTGTAAGTATTTGTTTGGGATCTGATGACAAAGGTCGTTTTGAACATAAACAGCGGTTGGTAGTTCACAGAAAAAACTGTTCTTAGAGATGGTGCTGCAAATTGCCCGGAAAGGACACCATGTGTCTTAATAACAGCGGAGGCATTAATATTTGGAGCATCGGTCGATACAAGTCGTCGTTAGACTAATTACAGCTGATCCTCTGAGATGAGATTAACACTACTTTCAAGGTCTTTTGATTATACTCTTCTTTTCCTATTGAATTGCTTCTAGATCAGTAGCTCTCAATTTCTTTTCTGCCTCGCTCCTTCCCTTCTCGCCAGCTTTCTATGTTAAATGTAAAATTGATTCACAATAAGTAATATTTTACACAAGAACTGTTTTTCTAATTTTTTTTAATTTTTCAATAACAATTTAATTGAATGTACTTACAATTGACATTGTGTTATTTCATTCTTCCAAAGCACCGAGCAACGCCGGGCCCTTCTGCTAGTAAAATTTCTTTTACCAGCTTCTCTATAAATAGGAGCTAATAGGATTTGGGTTCTCCACAGTCTGAAAAGGGAAGCACCATGAGTCGTACCTCATTGTCTATTTCATGGCCTGGAGGTTTGCGAAATAAATCCTACTTCTGATCCAGACCACTGCGGGTTTCAGATGGTAAGGAAAATAGTGATGGATAAAAATTGCGGTCTCTTTATAATGAATCGAATATGTTAAAGAACGAATACCCTGGATCCAACATTATTTCTGACATCTTACTCAGAGTCGAATAAATTGTGCAAAAATAGGAGGTCTAGACCTACAAAATGAACTCATTTTGAATTACGAGGGCTTGAATAAATAAGTTATGCGCGCTATTAATTATAGTTCTTCATTTAACAACGCAAGGATTTCATAGATTGCCAATTGTAAGGTCTCTTTATTTATACAAAGCTGTGAATTCATGCATCAGGTTAAATGCAAGTTGAATATTTCAAGAAACTATTGTGTATTTTGTGTACACAAGATCAATAAGTAAGAGTTTATTGAAGAAGTTTTAACGTCCATTTTGTAACCCTATAGTTGAAATAGGCCACAGCACGTAACTATGAATACTCAATTCTATTTACAAAAAAAAAAAAATACAATTCTATTGTTTTATGATTAACTGCCTGATGAAGCGGAGTAACTTGAACTCTAGGAAACCGGTTGTAATGTTTTCATGTATTGATAAATGAATTTCTGTTATCCAAGTAATAACCTACAACAGCTCTTAGGAGGAACCAAACTAAACAAGGAGCTTTCAAACCAGAAGGACTGTATTATATATTTTTGACGAGATTTGTAATGTATGGAATCTTGAGATTGGATTTCTGTCTATTCTTGAGATACACATTGAACAGAAAGAAAATTAAAGATATTCAGTTACTGAAGTGTTTTATTTAGAAAGATTATGTAGTAGGAAGAAAAAAACCTAGACATGGAAGAAGAATCTTTCCAGTAGTTTTCTATTTCCTCATTCGATTGTAAAATTCCGATAGTTTTTGTCATCCCAACATCCCTTAACGAAATCTACTGATTTATAAGTTTCTCCATTTTTATCAAACAGCAATATCAGTTGAAATTGAGGGATAAACAAAGAATATTACATCAAGCATAGAATACTATTCTTTTTTTAATGTTTTAGTTTTCCTTTTCTTTTTATTAAACTGTATCTTTATTTAATGTTAAAAATAAAAATTACGCCAAGAAAGGCATTAAGACTTTTTATTTTTTTTTAAGTTGGTTAATTTTTGTAATAGAAAACTGTTGCTTAGTCTATTCCTTTTCTATTTCTGTTCTATTCCTTTTCTATTCCTGTTCTATTCCTTTTCTATTCCTGTTCTATTCCTTTTCTATTTCTTTTCTATTCCTGTTTTATTCCTTTTTTATTCCTGTTCTATTCCTGTTCTATTCCTTTTCTATTCCTGTTCTATTCGTTTTCTATTCCTTTTCTATTCCTGTTCTATTTCTTTTTTATTCCTGTTCTATTCCTTTGATTCCTTTTCTATTCATGTTCTATTCCTTTTCTATTCCTTTCATATTCCTGTTCTATTCCTTTTTTATTCCTTTACTATTCCTGTTCTATTCCTTTTCTAATCGTGTTCTATTCCTATTCTATTCCTGTTCTATTCCTATTTTATTCCTGTTCTATTCCTTTTCTATTCCTGTTCTATTCCTTTTTTATTCCTGTTCTATTCCTTTTATTCCTTTTCTATTCCTGTTCTATTCCTTTTTTATTCCTGTTCTATTCCTTTTATTCCTTTTCTATTCCTGTTCTATTCCTTTTCTATTCCTTTCCTATTCCTGTTCTATTCATTTTCTATTGCTGTTCTATTCCTTTTCTCAAAAGCAAATTTCGTTTTTCATCAAATGCCGTAATTTTGAAATGGATATTTTTAAAAATAAAATTCTTCATTTCCATTGACTTCAGTTAAATAAATTTTTGAAACTCATATCTCATTACGCCAATAAAAAAATGAGGATTTTTATTCGATTTCCTGGTCAAGAGCTTAATTATAGTAGAGTCCCGAAAACTCGGCCTAATGTGGGCTGATGGGTAGCCGAGTTTGTGAAACTGCCGGGTTATCGGGAAAAGTGTTAAAAAAGAATAAGTACGATTTTGTTCGTCATAAAATACTTTTATTTGTTGCTTGAGAATATAACAGTTTATAAAGATTGCTGTAACTCAAACTTAAACTGTCCAAATAAACTTAAGAAAATAACTAATACATGAACTGTATATAAATATAACTTGTAATGGATCTGCGTGCGGGGTTTTTCCGCCCTGCCAGGGGGTGGCCGAGTTATCCGGACTGCCGGTGCTCAGTTTTTGGGACTCTACTGTATATCTCAGTAACTCTCCTTCCTTTTCTTACCGAAGCTAGTCTAATTTTTCGATTAGCCTAACTCTACATCGCCTTTGATTTTGAAGCCAGGGAGAGGCAGACGTTATTAATGCTGAATCATTTGTTCTCGAAGTTTTACGTAGACATTCGTAATATTTCACCTGACGCTACGGGTCCAAGGGGTTTCCAGATCTGTTTTTGTGCAATTTGGCTTTCAAAGCGTTCATTCTATTGGCTCCTTTTGTGAAACTTGGTTGAGAAACTGTCGAGGAATGACGTCATTGTCGTTGTTATAAAGAATATTTTTCAATGTTCTAAAATATTAATAAATATTTTTAAGTTCTGAAATTAAAATAACTGATTCTAATACTTATTATGAGTTTATTGCTTGAATCAATTTTATTTAATCAATATCACTGGATTACATTTTGACTCGTTATTTTACATACCCTAACTGAGTAAATTGGAAAGTGCAGAGATTTCAATGGTATTGACTTTTGTTATAGACTGAATCCTTAGAAAGAATGGGATAGCCTAAACAATTCCTACCAATGATGCAAACTGGATATGCTAAACGAACTTAAAAAGGGCATCGCTTGAATTATAAAGACTTCAATAAATGACTTTTGCTTGCAAATCAATGGTAGTACCACTTTTAACAATGCAAGCGTTTGACAGATTGCAAATTGTACGGGGGGTTTGCTACAAAACTATGAATTTACTAATAGACGTTTTAGTCAACACACTGAACCAAACAAATAATCATAACGCCTTTAAACAAATGAATACATTTTTGTGCTAAATTATAAATTTCAGGGTTACCCATAATAATAAGAAAATGTAAATATAATGATAATAATAAAAAAATGGAAATGTAATGATAATAATAAAAAAATGTAAATATAATGATAATAATAAAAAAATGTAAATGTAATAATAATAATAATAAAAAGAAGTACATTAACGTAACTAAAAATAAAATTAAAAAAAAGTTAGAAAAAATATAAAAACGCTGGGAAATAAGAAAAACAAAAAACAAAAAAAAATTCACGCGGATATTGAGGAAAAAACAACAACATATTCGGATTCGAACCGACAACCTTAAGTATATGAGTCTGCGACTTTAAGCATCCAGCTTTAAAAAACTGGAATGTGAAGGTGATCATTTAAGCTAAAACCGAAAATCCAATGAAAACAAATATCTCGAACAAGGGGGGGGGGGGGGCGGCATTAGCCCCTAAAAATACCCCATAGCTACTGTGTTTGAGCCTCTGAACACGATGGTGAATCCGTTTGTCGGTCCGATCTTCCGTTCGGGAGTTGTTAAGGTGGGCAGACATGGACGACAAACGCAATAGCTACCGATTTTTGATCGCTATCACAATAACTCTCAAATGGGTCGCTAATAAAAAAGTAGAAGAGCTTACGGAAGTAAATAATCTTCTAATAAATATAAAACAAGCATTGTGTTAACCGCATTTTACGAAGGCAGACAGTGATGTTGAGTGCGCTTGCCTCTTGACAGACAGAAAAAAAAATAAGTTAGCAATTCCAGGAAGAAATTATATATGACAAGTATTAATGTAGAAATCACTGTGGATAAAAAAGTTTACAAATAATTTTTAAGATATATTGCGATTTTATCGAAGATTATTTTCTTTCGTACTTTGACAATAATGTAATACATTTCCATTGTGGGAAGTTAAGATCAATTGGAATAATCATGTAAAGATTGATTGAAATAAATATAGCTGCAATATCTAGTCAAATGCTGATTTTTTTTTTCAGACTGCTTCTGGAAAAAAAATGAAATAAAAGATGATATGGTGTTATTGCATCTTTTGGAATTACAAATTAATACAAATAGACTCATATCAAAATTTTTGTCATCAGTTTTATCAAAAAAATTATCGAAGTAAGAACAGATGTTAAATCTTGTGAAATTTTATCGATGGTAAAACTGCTTAAATATATTTTATCGTGACATCCAATTCTAAAGTTTATCCGATCAGGTTTATGATTTGGCCAAGAAGTTCGTTCGGTTTTTTTTTTTAAGTAAGATGGCTGTAGTAGTGCTTAAGTGTCTTTAACGTCATTCGACACTATTTTGTTAGATTGTATTGTGACAGCTGTCATATCAGCTTTGCATTTAAAACAAAAACTTATCAAAATTGGTGAGTTTGTGTAGCCAATTTAATATTGAAGACAATATGGAAGACAATAAACACGCAAGACTACATGTTTTTGATGACCAGACAAAAACTGTTACAGCTTGGCTGGAAGTTCTGATTCATCCTCCCTATTCACCAGACATTGCACCTTCGGATTTCCATTCATTTCCATCTTTACAAAATTCTCTTTATGGAAAAAAAAATCAATTCCTGGAAGACACCAAAGACACCTAGAACAGTTTTTTTGCTCAAAAACATAAAAAGTTTTAGGAAGATGGAATTAGGAAGTTGCCTGAAAGATGGCAGAAGGTAGTGGAACAAACCATTGAAGACGTTGTTCAATAAAATTATTTATGAAAATTAAAAATTTGTTTTTTATTTGTACTTAAAAACCGAAGGAACTTTTTGGACAATTCAATATTTAAAAACAGCTAATTTTATTTATGACTTTTTTGTTACATTAGTTAACTTATAGAATTTTACAGTATAAAATATATAGCCAAAAATTTTTGTCCCTTCCGTGGAAAAATGTTTGTAGGTGTCCATGAACACTGCGAATGTCAGTTGCTTCTGGCGTCCAATGACCTTCTGTAACCCTTTCCTCTCCGCTCAGGAACTGTTATTTCTTTTATACGATCACAGTAATTCTGCTTTGGACTCCCCCCCCCTCTTATTATTTCTGAACTTCAATATAAAAGAAATAAAAAAAAACCAACGAATTTGATAACAATAATTTCACCCAGTCCTTCAAAATAATGAAAGAAACACAATTCAGTCAAATTCCATTTCTGCAACGGATTTTCTAACTAGAAATCAATTACTGTGTAATTTCCTATCAAACGGCAGGCGCCTTTTCTCGCCATGTCACGATCCGTCAGGCCAGGTTAATCTCCACCCCCTCCGCCTCCACAAACTTCGTAGAGCATGACGTCATTAGAGACGTGGGCGAGGGTTCAATTTTGCTCTGAAACTTCCTCCTACACAGATATATAATTTATTTTGAAACCATTGAAATTCAATCACGATTCTGCTTTTAATTACCATAGATTTTAGAAAGTTTAATTAAATTTATTGATTGTCTAAAAATAAAGTAGAAAATTGTATCAAATGGTTTTCAGAAAACTTTAAAAATTTCTTTTCTTTATTTTCACTGATAACTTGATTTAAAATTTAACTGAAAAAAAATAAAAACAAAATATAATGAAAAGTCAAGAAAGAAAATGAAGAAATAGTTTCTATTTGTAAAATTTAAGGAAGTCCTCCTCAGCGCATGTGTTGTTCCGTAGACTATTGGAATGAAAAAATATTTGCTTCGAAAATGACTTCACACATTGAGTATTTTTATTTTCTCTTCCTATGTAGGAGAAAATATACTTTTCAAGTGTGAATGTGGTGTTAGAATAGAAACACCCTTTACAGGCTTAGATGCAATCATTACTATATACTTATCTTAACGATATTATAAATCCATTAAAGACAAATATCTTCTTGTATACTTCTTCTTAATCACAATATTTCGAATTGTCTTCTCGACTATTCTTCTTCATGTGAAAAGAGGAATAATGTATTCCCTTTACACATTTTATTTTGTATTATCTGAAGAAAAATAGTCGAGAAGACAATTCGAAATATTGTGATAAAGAAGAGATATAGAAGAAGTATACAAGAAGATATTTGTCTTTAATAGAAGCAATCAACTTTGTAACGGTGATTGTATTTGTTTTATATATATGTTAGATCTAAAGGAAGAATAGATCATGTTTATGTATAACAAAGTGGGGAAATGGCTTTCTTGTTGTCGATATTTCGGCCCTGTAGTTTGTTAGGTCCTTTATCAGGTAGAATTCAGAGACACGTTACAGTATTAAATTATTATATTATTCATTAATCATTAATTATTATTATTCCTCAGCTGTCTTTCCCTGTCCTCAAAGACTCTTGTATATATTCTCCTTAATAAAAACCCTGATGTGAAATTAGATCTAATATGAATGAGACTTTACTTTTTTTCACTGAAATTAGAACTCTCAAATTAAGACTTTTTGTCATATTTTTTTAAATTTTGTAAAGCCTTCAACTCGAAGAACGCTCGAGTGAAATAAACACGTGAAATAGAAGAAACCTTTATTATCTCGGTGTACAGATTGAATCTAAATGTGTGAATGTATTTTAAGAGATTTCTAAAACTATAGCTTTTGAAAAAACTAAAAACTGAGCAACTAATCAATTTCTTTCATTTTAAAGCCTTTTTATTATCCCGCCTTTTTGACTCGTATTCCGTGTGTACAGTACGTAATCGTTCTTTAAATCAGATGCCTTCCAGATTGCGTTTAAAACCATGGCATTAAAACCTTCATGCTAGTCGAGTGTGTTGAACATATTTAGAAATGCAATATCAAAATCTCCGTGTGTCAATGGACTCCGGAAGAACAACATTGTTGATAAACTATCGCTGAAGACGAAATATATCATTAAAATATACAAAAGTTCTGTAAAATAAAATTAGCAAAGTTTATTTATTTAATTACTAATTTATTTAATAAAAATTCGCAAATGAAGCTTCAATCGCAGTAAGAAATTGCTACTTGCTGAGTCGAAATCGATAGTTGAATTGTAAATAAAAAAAATTCGCATCCACCTATTGCTGTAACATTATTCATTTTAAAAGAGAAAATAAGCAAAGAGCAAAACATATTAAGATTAATTAGCAAAAAATAGCTGTTTTTTGTTTGTTTGTTTGTTTTCATTTCTATCTTTATATATTATAAAATTATACGTTTCATTTTAAATTATCATAACCCAGTAAAACAATAAAAAGTAAAAAGTTGAAATAATTATACTTCAATTTCTTAGTCAAATGTATAGTTTATGTCTAAGTATACAGGGTGAATCTAAAATAGGGGTACAAACTGTGAGGGCAGGTTCCCCAGACCAAATAAGTAAAAAAGGTCACATAAACATATGACAGGAAGTGCATGGTTGTTGAGTTATTTCAATCCAATGAAACGAAGTCAGACTACAATAGAAACAATGGACATGAACAGTCTATCTTTATTGGTAGCATGTAGTTCGTACAATACTACAATGTGGTCACCGCACATGTCATAGTAAATGTTCAAAATGTCCTCTGTTGATGTACATTGTTTCCATTGTAGTCTGGCTTTGTTTCTTTGGATTGGAATAACTAAGCAACCATGCACTTCCTGTCGTTTGTTTATCTGACCTTTTTTACTTGATTTGGTATGGGGAACCTGCCCCCCCCCCGTTTGTGCCACTATTTTAGCTTCACCCTATATATTATATGCTGGTAATTTAACAGTTATATAATTTCTGAGTTTATTTGTAATATATAGTTGTATTTATACAATACAGATGTAGTTCATCAGTAACTAGAGCATTGGTACAGATTGTTTGTTTGTTTATATATATGTCGAAGTGGTATCTGAAAAATTCAAAATTTTATTAGAACTGACCTCTCTGGTTTGTCTGGCAAATTTCGACACTTGATTCACCAGTTTCTCTATTTTTGATTCCATTTTTCATTATAATTTTATTTATTGTTTAGATTTCGGCTTCAAAAATATTCAAAATTATTGAGTTGGAAGAATTTCCGAAATTGAATTTGTTTATCCTGTTTAAGCCGTCAGTCTATCCAGCGACTGCGTTTCTAAATCCTAAATGCATTATTCGACTTGGTTGTTTCTACCCATTCTGAAACAAACATAAATTGTGTAGGCGTCTTGTGCAGATTGGATTTCGTTCGCAGAATCCGTAACAATAACAAATATTCTTTGTGGAAATGAAAGAAAAACAAACAAGTGGAGAATAAAAAAAAAAGAATTGTTTTCCGTGGAAATAATCTAAAATTATACAAAACGGAAAAATTCTAATGATTTATTTGTATTCTTCATTTTCGTATAGTCTTTGGAAATAAAATATTGAATTAGTTTATTATGTATGATATTTCTCTAATAATCGAAATGTATCAGTTTATTTTTCATTCAAAATTATACTTAATATTCAAATACTAGCCTGTATTTCGTCAAAAGAAGTTCAAGTCTATTGCTAATATCAATGTTGTTAATATCCAGTAATGTCTTCAATGTCACCCATTTGTGAGCTATTGTGATAACGACCAAAATTGATAGATATTGCGTTTGTTCTGTCCTTGCGTCCATATCTGTCCTCCCTTAACAACTCCCGAAAGGAGGGTCGGATCGACAAACGGATTTCATCGCCATGTTCAGAGGCCCAAACACCGTAGGAATGGGGTATTTTCAAGAGCCAACACACCCACACCCACCCCCATGTACGAGATATTTGGCATTGTTTTCATTAGATTTCCTCTATTAGCTTAAATGTTAGAAATGAAACCATCTCATTTCAGTTGTTAGCTATAGCTTAATGCTTAAGGTCTCAGACTCATATACTGAAGGTTGTTCGAGATATTTGGCATTGTTTTCATTGGATTTCCTCTATTAGCTTAAATGTTAGAAATGCAACCATCTCATTTTAGTTGTCAGCTATAGCTTAATGCTTAAGGTCTCAGACTCATATACTGAAGGTTGTTCGAGATATTTGTCATTGTTTTGATTGGATTTCCTCTATTAGCTTAAATGTTAGAAATGCAAACATCTCATTTTAGTTGTCAGCTATAGCTTAATGCTTAAGGTCTCAGACTCATATACTGAAGATTGTTGGAGATATTTGACATTGTTTTCATTGGATTTCCTCTATTAGCTTAAATGTTAGAAATGCAACCATCTCATTTTAGTTGTCAGCTATAGCTTAATGCTTAAGGTCTCAGACTCATATACTGAAGGTTGTTGGAGATATTTGTCATTGTTTTCATTGGATTTCCTCTATTAGCTTACTACAAGCAATATGAAGGTCTATTTATTGGTTTATCAGCTTCGGCGGCTCTAACTGAGCTCTGCATGATTTACGTTGAGGACCAGGCCTTCCAAATGTTAGATCAAGGAGAGATTCACGTTCTCCTCTACTGCTGTATGTGGATGATCTATTATTTTACACCGATTCCAGTTAGATATTAAATATTTGTTTGATCAAATTCATCCTAACATTTCCTTTAAAATCGAAACAGAAAATAGCAAAACTTTCCTGTTTCTGGATGTCTTAATCACAAGATTAAATATTTCCTTTGCCACAGAAGTATATCGAAAACCCATAGACAGTGGATTAATTTTAAATTTTGAATCAGAATGCCCGATGGCGTTTAAAACTAACATCATCCACATGGCTTTAGGCAGAGCCTGCAAATCCTCGAGTTCAGAATTTCTGTTTGATAGAGAATTAGTGAAAATCACCCAACTCCTCATTTCCAATAATTACCCGTTCCCGTTGAAACAAATGCAAATTGTCATAAATCGAATTTACAACCCGCCAATATCTCCACCAGGAAATAAACCAGTTTTGATTTCAGTACCCTTTCACTTCTCTTTATTTTTTGCATTACAGAAATTGTTAAATCCAATCGGAATTTAAACTTCAAAGATCACCTCCACAATTAATTCTAATATTCAGAACAAGACACGTGTTAAAGTTAAACCCACGGGGGAGGGGGACCTCGTTTATGCTCTGAATTGCAAAGAAGCCGACTGCCAATATATTGGCGAAACCCGTCAACCAGTCTTCAAGCGTGTATCATCATATTCTCGCTGTACGTACAGGCGATTTTAACTATCTTACAGCAACTCAAATCTGAAATAGTAATCACTCATTGGATTTTGAAAATCCAGTCGTTTTAGCCCACGAAACCAATGATTTCTTCCGTAAATGTAAAGAATCGTTATTCATTCTGACCCAGCCATATGCTTATAATGATGCCATACTTGTTAAATCTATTTATTTTTACGGGTTTCAAAGGAAAAAAAAGGATGCTGCTACCTACGACTAAACTATTCTCTATATATATTAATAATAATTAATTTAATTACTTTTTGTTTTTTTGGGGGGGTTTTGGAGATTTTTTATTTCCCCGTTCACCGGGGTTTCTACTCCTGCCACTCACGGATCCAGTTACTAAATTCCTCCACAGAGGACTCTGCAGTACATTTGCACTCCACCACCTCATGTCTTTGATTGGGTTAATATTGTATTTAGGCAGTCGCATTAATTGATGAAATTCATTGGTAATCGGCTGGTTGAACCCAGCCGATATTTAAATTAATCTTTTAAATGTGTTAAGTTAACCTTTTAAAACTTTTTAATTTGTGTGTTGGTCTTAATCTTTTTAAATAGAATATCAATTTTACACACGTAAAATCTGTTACAAGTTACTTGTATAATAGAGGCTTTCTGTTTGTTTTCATGTCTTTTTTATCAAATTACATAGAATTGTATAAAAAATAGTTATTTTTTTTTGTAATTATTTTAAAAAGTTAGATAAAAATAACTGTTTAGAAATGTAATGCAATTATTTTGTCAACTTGAATCTATATTACTAAAATCTTTTATTTCTCTGTCTGTCTGTCTGTCTGTCCGGCGCAATTTTCTGTGCGAATGGAAAATAGAAATAATTTTAACAATGAAATTTCCGCGACGGGAATTGAACCTACAACCTTCTGATCCGAAGTCGGATGTGTTATCCATTAGATCATAGGGACTATAACTCTTTTCATATTGTTTTTTGACTTATATCTCCGCAATTGTTGTGTTGTTGTTGTGCCCCAATGTTAGTGCAACAATGGAAAACGGTTTTTCATTTTTTATTGTCACGAGGAAGTCGACAAATTCAAAATGAGCATTATTGAACTTCAAAATGTTGCGTTAACTGCTTTCTTTGGAATCGAGTTTTGTTAGATTATCTTAAATTTTATTTTCTTATTATTATTACTTTTAATAATTGAATTGTACCTTATTAATATATTTTGGTAAAAACAACTAAACTTATTGATTCACGTGTTTTTGAAATTTGTTTAAGCTTCCAACTATTTTGTTTTGTTGTACTTATTCCAATTTTATTATGCTTGAAAAAGAGATGGCTTGAAAAGAGTCTTCAAAACTTCAAAATGTTGCTTTAACCCCTTTCATTGGAATCGATTATTCTTGGATTATTTCATATAAACCATCGTTTTATCATCGATAATCAATTAGTATCAAAATGGACAACGAGAGAAAGGATAAGATCTTTTCAAAGAACTGCTAATAATGTCGTAATCTCGGCCATTCTTGACTACAGGTAAAATTTGTCTGAAGTCTCCGCCAAAGAGGAAAATTTGTCTAGAGTCACAAGTCATCAGAATTTGGTTATCTTCACTCGAAAGAATAGTCACAATCAATTCGTCGCCAGGTGTATCGTATATAAGCTATGATCTTCATTTAACATCTATATCAACCAACGTCCATCTAAATAAATCTCTTCTTCAAATATCTATAACGAACAATCTGTACACGGGAGATGGCCTAGTTTTAGTAAAAAGTATTAATGAATAAGCTAACCACTGTTTAATTTTTAAAAAATAAAATAAAATATTTCAAACATAAACAAGTTTCGACCATCGGACAAATCTGGGCACCCGAGGCCTAATCCTCGTTACATTCTATTTTCAAACTACACATGGTAAAAGCGATTTTTGTTGAATTCTCATTATTTATTTTATTTTGATGTATTTCCTTACATATTCCTTCAGTAGATTTTCTTATGTGTTTGATAGAATAAAATCTAAAAGACATTCAAGCCTCGTGTTAGTCTAAATATTTAAAAGAATGTCAGAGAAAGGGAATCTGGACAACTGAAAAACATGTCACTTTCTTCGCGACCAAAATCACTCGAGCTGAGAAGGAAATAGACGTCAAAACCCTCTTTTGACAAACATCGTGAATTTCACGGAGGAACCGTAAAAAAAAAGAGTTAAAAAGGATTTTCATTCTGTCTGAGCAGTGCAACTTTAAAGAGAAACAAACACAGAATAAATTGCATCTTTTCCAATATTTTTGGACTGCAGTAACTACCTTGGTACTTTCATTTCATATTATCTTCCACCTACATTTTTTAATAATATACTTCATTCCTTCAACACATTGCTTTAATTTCATATTCTATTCCAGAAAAATTACCTATCCATATCTCCATACTTATTCATACTTATTAATGAAGGAATAGAAGTAAAGTTTTACTGGATTTTACTAATAATTATACTATTGTTATTATCAATTATAATTATAGTTTAATTACTGCTACAAACCCTTCAGGCATAGCTCAGCGGTATAGGCGATAGCCTACCACTTTGGCTGAAATGCCTGAATTTGGGTTCGAATCCCCGGACAGGCATGGATGTTTATTTCTTTCCTGCATTGTTTGGTCACATGTTTATATTAGACTAAGGTTTCTACAATAGCCCCGAGTTCGCGATGTTATTGAGGTGAATCCACGGTCATGTAAAATAATAAATATTTAGCAAAAAATTAGCAGTTTTTTTAATTACACCAATACTACTGCCGCTACTACTAATTATAATATTTACAAAATCTACATATTTAGAAGAAAATTTGATTTTTTCTGGCCCTATCTCCTCCGAAACCATAATACACCGAAATAGAAATAAGGCGCAAATGTTAAGTAGAGTATTGAGGATTTTCATTTTTATCTACGTGGGTCTAACGCACATTCCGAGTCATCCCGGGTCTCCAAGACGGTCTCCGAGATGCTCACATTGTTATCTACGTGGGTCAACTGGATATCATGTGACTTACGATCAGGCATAAGATCTCCGAGATGCGCTCGCGGGTTGTGAGAAAGCGGGCGCAGTCACGGGTGGTGACAAAATTATCGAATACAAGATCACGTGATCTCATGTTTGCTAGTTAAGTTTATTAAAAATTGTTTTAACTTTGAACTTGATTTGTATTTCTATTCATGAGTTGAATACTTTTCTAACATTATGCTGCTAAAAAAAACATATTTTTTTTTTTGCAAAAAAAATCATAAATTTTATCTATTTTACATATTAATAGCTTTAATCCTTTGACTGTCACTGGGTTTCTTGGTTTTTTTTTTGCTTGAAAACTTTATAATAAGAAATCGGCTTTTGGAAAAAGACCTATGAGAGAGAAAAGCAAATTATATTTTGTAATTCAGCGCCCAAAAAGCTATAAATAGTGTAGAGAAATTAGACAAAAAAGTGGCCGAACCCGGACATTTGAAATATCAAGCTGAAAATTGGTAGAAATGTAGAGAATAGTGTTCTGATTGATATCCCAAAATTCCCAAAAAATCCATCTTGGGGAAAATCCGCCATTTTGAAAAAACCGCCCCCGTCGAGGATTTGTCGAGTTTTAAGCATAGCGACTGAACCGAGTGTCTGATTGTATTCGTTTTTGCACCAAATTACTTAATTCAGGCTGCGCTCTCATCCAAAACACTAACATTAATAATTATAGACCAATTTTGGTGCTTGAGAAAAAATAATATTTATTTAAATGCGACAAACGAAAATTGGTCTAAATTTATAATAAATATTATCGTAACATACAAAAAAATGAATCAAAGAAGACTTCATAACACAAGGCGTGAACACAGGCAAAAGCAGCAATACAAATACATTATGAAGGGTAAAAGTTAGGTAGCTTATTTCGTGTTGTCACTGGAGCTCGACAGGCTGTTCACTCACTGGCGAAAATCTTTCACTCACTGGTAATGCATGATCTGAAAAATTGTAACCTAAATTAGCGTCGATTTAATAACAGTAAAAAGTAGTCTTTAAATTTTGTAGTTATTTGCCGTTACTATGACAACACATCGGCCAAAGGTTCAACGTCATCATCGCTATCCGAATCATCGTAGTCCATACGATGTGTGCAGCCATGTCCTGCGCAGTAGCCGCACATGCTTGTGCAAAGAAAACCATGTCTTCTTCACCCGCGTCTCTTCTCGCAACCACAGTTACAGTTGCAGGATTTGATGTTCGGTATCCGCTCCGGTGCTGGTTCTTCTTTAGTTGGAATGGGTGTCAGCTGACTTGCATGATTCATCCATCCCCACTCTGCTTCCGGCAGGCGATTTCCCCATCCAAACCTAGAATTATTAGTTGACGACTGACACTATCTCCCTTAAACAAGCTTGAACTTCTTGAAAGATCCCTTTGTGCCTTTTCTGAACGGAGCAGAAATGGTATCACATCCACTGATTTTCCACGTACTTCACATACTGGAGACAGATGTGGCTGAAATTCCCTGGAAGCGCCCACACAACCCGGTGCAGGAGGAACTGTAAACTCTGCGTTCACTGGAAAGTTTGTCTTGGACGGCGCTACCTCTTCTAAAACGTCGATCAATCCAAACATAGTGCCTTTCCGCATCAACATCCCGTCAAACAGCGCTGGAGGCCTTGCTGCAAGTTCGTATGTCAGGTACTCCTCGAGGTCAACATCGTCACGCACAACACAGCAATCGGTGAAAAAGTTGGTTAGGGTTGATTTCGACGACAGTGTCTTTGATCTTGACCGATTTAGATGCAATGGCAAAAGTCGTGACTTTGTTGTTTCGTTTTAAGTGGACTTTACTGAATCGTTGACCTGTGATTGATTTCCTTGCTTGCAAACCACGGGAGAGAGCCTCATCACAGTTAACTGTATCGTCGGCTACTATACCGTAGACAAGAACATTAGAAGGTTCGTTGAGTCGTTAAAAGGATGGTGGGACTGGAGACAGTCTACCATCTTGCGAACGTCTGCCTTATCTCTCACTTGCGAAGACTCTCTTAGCTCCACATGTTGGTCGGAGGTTTCGGCGAAGACTCCACAAAATCTTTCAATGCCGTCGATTACGTGTGCAAATGAAGGCATTACACAAACCCATCGAGCAATGACGTTATCCGTCAATCCACGTCCATGTGTGAGCCCACCCGCTGTCTTCATGTTTCTCATCAACACTTGCTCTATAGTTATATCGGTCCATATGCCTGACCAGAACTTTGCAGATCTCCTGACAGTGAAGCAGCCTTCCTTAACAAATTGCCGGAACTCCAAGGGAGTCATAACATCCTCGAGCTAAGATGTCCCGCAGAGTGGAAATACGGAATCATTCTTTGGACACACAGCAAGTGAAGAACCCAAACTCCAGAACGTTCAGCTCTGACAAACAGACGCATGATGCCAACCATCTTCAAAGAATCGCACCCACAGCTTCACAGTGAGCCGTCCAGATGAAAAGAGGCCTTTCAACTTTGCTTCGAACAACTCTGCTGGCTGGACGATGTACTCTGACGACAAAACGTCATCCACCGAAGTCGTTCCAGAGTGTGGTCTGAGTGTGTTCGTTTCAAGCGATCGCTGAGAAGAGAGTCTGCGTCTTGTATATCCTGAATATCGCCAACGACAGCTGCATCAGAAGATGTGCGCGGACAGCTAGAGCGTTGGCATGGCCGTTTACCATCTCGGTCACTGTGTTCTTTGCGTACACCGTCTCCCACAATTCTTCCAAGCAGGAGAACTACGTGATAGCCAAACACTGTGCGAGTTGAGTCATGCGCAAACTCGGCTAATTTAAAACTTGGTCATTGGCGCATCTTTTTTTTTTTTGTTTTAAAACTGCAGTTAGGAGGGTTTTTATCAACAACTACAGCTTTTAAAATAGGCTGTTCAATGTTTAATTTGTTTCATTCTAGGTTCCAGTTTGGATGGGGAATCGCCTACCGGAAGCAGAGTGGGGATGGATGGCTCATGCAGGTCAGCTGACACCCATTCCAACTAAAGAAGAACCAGTACCGGAGCGGGTACTGAATATCATATTCGGCAACTGTAACTGTGGTTGCGAGAAGAGATGCAGATGCAGAAGAAACGGTTTTCCTTGCGCATGTATGTGCGGCTACTGCCCAGGACAGGGCTGCACAAAACGTATGGACTGCTCTAACTCGGATAGCGATGACGACGTTGAACCTTTGGCAGACATGTTGTCGTAGAAACGTTAAATACCTACAAAATTTAAAGAAAACTGTTTTACTTGTCTTAAATTGACGCTAATATAGGTTATATTTCTTCAGATCATGCATTACCGACAATTTTGGCCAGGCAGATTAGTGAACAGGCAGTCGAGCTTCAGTGATAACACGAAACAAGCTACCTAACTTTTACCCTTAATAATGTATTTCTATTGCTGCTTATGCCTATATTTCACGCATTGTATTATGAAGTCTTCTTTGATTATTTTTTTTATATTATAATAACATTTATTATAATTTTAGATCAATTTTCGTTTGTCGCATTTTCATAATTATTATTATTTCTCAAGAACCACAATTGGTCTATAATTATTAATTTTAATGTTTCGGAAGGTAATGCAGCCTGAATTACGTAATTTGGCGCAAAAACGAATACATTCAGACGCTCGGTTCAGTCGCTATGCTTAAAACTTGAAATATCCATGATGGGGGCGTTTTTTTAAAATGGCGGATTTTCCCCAAGATGGATTTTTTGGGAATTTTGGGATATCAATCAGAACACTATTCTCTACATTTCTACCAATTTTCAGCTTGTTATTTCAAATGTCCGGGTCAATGTCTAATTTCCCTGGACTATAAAAGGCAGTAATAATAATGAAAACAGTTTTTCCACTGCACACCTGGATGCAGTTCTCTTTCAAATATTGCAGTTACGAATGTTAGCTACTAAATTTCGTAATAGAGTTAAAAACGGATAGAACACAGAATCCAACATTAATTACAAATTCATATGTCCGTCCGTCTGTCTGTGATAACAATAACCTAAAAAGTAAGTATCTTCAAACGAGAAATTTCAATAAAATATTTCAGTTCTTACTATAAAGATCTCGCTTCGTTCACGTGGGACTAATATACAAAACTAATGCCCTACAATATAACTTAATATGATCATTTACTATTTGTTTTGATAGTTCATATAATAATTTTGCACAACATCTTTGTTTATTGGTAATAATTACTGTAGACTGTTGAATTATTACTTTGTATTTGTTTGTTGAAATTCTTTTCTGACTTCAATATTATGTTCGGAGCCATAGATTTTTCCTTAATATTATGTTTATCATCTGAAGAGGAAGACTACGATCCTCGAAACATGTCATGAAGTTTTTGTAATGAAGTGTTTATTTTTATTTTTACTTATTGTGTGTGTTTGGTCCTTCTTCAATATTATTACGCACATCATGTCTGATAATTATTATAATATTAATTAATATACAAAACGTTTGAGCCAAAAAATACCACGAAAATACTATTTACTTCGATGTATTATTATATTTGTGAGAAGAATCCGCTGACATAGGTCACCACTGTGACCCTTTGAACAGCGTTGGACGAAATACAGAAGAAGAAAGAAACAGCCATGCCACTGCCGGGATTCGAACCCAGGTACTGGCGCACTGGTCGCCACGGCTGACCGCCGCCGAGACCGCACGACCACGCCAGCACGGCTTACTTCGATGTAACTCAATGAGAATTCAATTCGGAAATTATCAACAACAAAAAACAAGGTAGCGATAGCGATTAGTAAACCAATCACAATACTTTGCAACGGCTTCTGATGCGTGAATGAAGAAAATAATTCAAAAATTATAATAAGCTAACAAGCAGTTTTTATTGAAAACTTTACAATTCAAAATCCACCCCAATAGGCTCATGAACACTGAAGAAGGATGAGTAGAGTACAGATTGAGTCACCTTTACGTTAGAATAGACTGCGCCGGGGTGGTCTAGAAAATGCGCGCGCGAGTCTGTTTGCTACCCCATCCCTATTTATATGGAATAATCGTCATTCTTAGCTCAAACCTTGTTAATAGACTGAATTCAATAACTTTTGAATAACTTTCTTCATTCACATATCAGTAGGCGTTGCGAAGCATTGTGATTGTTTTACTAATCGCTATCGCTACCTTGGAGCCCGACCAGCTACAGACACAAACTCTACGGCTCCAAACTACTTTTGGCAAGACCTTTTCAACCCTAATCAGTCTCTAGCCTTCGTGGTTGCTGAGTTGATACTTGTTCATAGACAGACAGACGGATAGAAGGCTTCATGGTATCAGAAGCCTAAAAAAGGAGAATTTCCTTTCCTGGATTACGTTCTTCCTTTTTTCTCAGATAATCTTGGAAACTTTTTCTTACTTTTCAGTTTCTTTTTATTTATAATATTTACTTAAAACAGCGATGTTTGTTTTTCCTCAACTTGTTTTCCAACAATTATCATTTGAATATTCGCCAACTACATCTTAGCTTTAGGTATTTTCTTTAAAAACTTTTGTCAGAAATTCGTGAAAAGTTGTAATCTTTCTACAATCGCAGCTCTCTTAACTGCGCAGTAGTAACTAGTTTACGATACAATAAAAAAATATTTGCTAACACTTGACTCGTTATCTAGGAATATTTTTAGATGAATCATAAATTGTTGTTTTTTTGCTGTTTTTGAATGTCTGTTGTTAACTCAATTTGAGGTTAGATACAAAGTACTTTTAATTCAACAAAAAGCCATATTGATAAAGACTATTATATTATTGGCTGATATTAGAATCGGCATTAAGTAATCGTTTTTGTTTTTTATTTTTTGTTTGTTTATTTTTTTAAATAAAGCCTGTCACGTGTCTTTAATCCGGGATCTAATCCACATTAGGATCACTGATTTGCTGAACGCAAAATAAATAAAATAATTTTTTTGTTGTTGTCGTGGGTGGTGAAGGTGAAACAAGTTGTCTGCAATCGTTTCTAATCCATTTGGCGGCCTTCCAAGTCACGTGACACTCGGTCGTTTTATTAATTCCAAACATAAGACTTCGAGAAGAATCAGATGGAAGAAAGAATTCGTCAATGCGTTTCCCTGCGGAATTAAAAAAGGATTTAACAACAAGGCTTTGAAATATTTCAGGTTTTATAACTAAAGTAACAGAAAAACCAATATATAGTTGAGGTAATCAAGATGTTATTGTATTAAATAATAATCAGTATTGTTCAATAAATAAGAGATGATTTAGGAATATATTTTTAATGTATTGTAACCTTTGTAAGGTTAGAGAAACTCCTAAAAGTGTTTAATAATTACTAGTATATTTTATAATAGATACATCAAATTAAATGAGTATTTGCTAAAATTATGATTGGTTAATGAAGACTCACATATTTTGTAGTGATTATCAAATCAAAAAAGGTAACAGTTCCAATAATGGTAACAGAATGAATAATAATAATAATAATAATAATAATGCATTAAAGTATAAAACCTACATACGTTTCGGTCTCTTCAGATAAGAAATGATCATCAGCAAATAAAGATTGTACTCTATGTAACAACCTCAATTCTTGTTCAAAAAAACTTATCATACTTTTTGAGCAAGTTATTACTATTGAAATTTAGGTCTAAATCAACAAAAAAATTATTTCTTCAGTAGACTATTACATTTCATTTGTTTATTTCCGCTGATTTCACTGTGCTCCTATCATGACGCGAAATATTGCAGTATCTTTTTCCTAGAGAAAGTTTCCATTTAAAATGTCGATCTCCTCGAGGATAAAAAAACAACTTTGTAGAATTTTTGCTTTTATTCAACAGAACATAGCTCGTATCGAACTGAGACAATGAAACAACCATCCTAACACCAGATTAAAATTAAAAAAATGTATAAAACTTGTTATTAATTATTACTCCAGGGCTATACATACCATAATACAATTAAAATAATCTTTATAAAAACCATAATATATGTAAAATGTTTCGAAGAATAATCTTCGTCTTCAGACAATAAAAATACGGGCCTATAACGGTTCTGAGAATACTATAGGAACATCGCACATAAACAATCAAATTACATAATAACTCACACACATTAATTCAGATCATAGTTTAAAACATTAATAATAAAAACTCATTATCAATGTCTCGTCCTAATAATCACAGATGCAAACTTACAAGTTACATAATTCATACCAAATTAATACAGGTCGTAATCCATAATATTCATAATTGATACCTCATTATTATAACAACGCCTGGTTCTAATAATAACCGATTCAAAAAACTTTCGTAGATAATCATCTTTTTGTTGTCCATAAACAATCGGTTCGTTTGTCATAATCTTGTGCCCGATATCTCTATGATGAATCGCAGTCAGGTACTTTAAATCCCCTTTTTCAATCGCTCTTTAGTGTTCTTTCATACGGATGCTCGTTCTCCTATGTACCTGAAGCCAATGCCCCCGTTTTCACAATTTATACCATAAATAGTACAGAATTTATCCAATTATCTACTTGCTTCTTATTTACATTTATTAATCTGTCTAATGTGTTCTTAGCTTTATATGCTAACTTTACATTAAATTTGCCTAATATGGATGTTACATATTAACAACATGTTAACATGTTACATATATTATTTTATAAAGATTATTTTAATTGTATTATGGTGTGTAGAGTCCTGGAGTAATTTTATAACACACACTATGATGAGTATGAAACTTGTATTTCTAAAATTAGTTTAATGATAACGCTTCTTCATCAAAGGAGATTCAAACATTCGTTATTAATGAAACATTGTACTATTAAATTATGCTTTAAACCAAGAGAACAGTTACACAATCCCTTTTCGTTAAAAGCAAAGAAGAAGCTTAAGATATTAATCCGCTTCTCACTGCGGTTGATTCAGCATTGGTCTGGTTCAAATCGCGGATAAGATAGATACAACAGCGACGGTTCACCAGAAAGCAGAGAAGTTTTTTCAGAAAAATCAATATATGATTTTCATAAAGATACAGTGTTCTTGAAACGAGAGTTAATTGTTGTGAAGAAATTGTTAGTAGACTAGGATTCATAGGAGAATAAATAATCAAATAATAAATCTTACAGCAAGTTATTTTAATATTTAGGCAATACTAATTTATTAAATAATTTATTTAATTGAATCATAAAGTTAAAGTAAATTATTAAATACTCTTTGGGTCCAACAGTTAAGAAGGAAGACAATGAATTCTGCACACGCGAGATAAACAGCAAGAACGGATATGACATCAACGGAATGAGAAATAGGAAATGTTAAAACGTAAACAGAAACGAATTTTAAATTTGACTAAAAAGAAGGAAATGGATGGTTCTAGAATAAGAAAAAACTGATGGGGTAGTAATTTACTAATTAAAATCCTAATTTTAACATTTAGGCTAATCAAATCGATGCTTCTTCTTTATAGAATATTCTCCTCCTAATAAGTTCTGAACCCAGTGAAGGTGTCTTCATGAAACATTACGTGCGTATTTGGGGATACAAGACCTTTCATATTTGAAAAATTTCTCAATGTAAATCGAATTGAAAAGCTTTCACACGAAGGAAAAACTCAAACACTCATTTAGAATTGCGTTGTAACAATACACTAATATTTTACTCCTGTTTCAACTTTCGCGGGCTTTTTAGTAAATTAAGTAATTCTTTGTATTAAATTTCAGAATTCATTCAACAGACAATACAATTTTCAAATGTAGACCTTTTCTTATCTATCTGACAGTTTGAAATAAACCAAAAAAAATTTACAAGGGAATTTAATTTGAAAGTCTCCTAAAGATTTCAATCCTCATTGATCTCTCATGTAATGATTTATTTCTTTTGTTTTTTAGCCAAATTCGATTGCGTTGCAAAAGAAACTAAGCTTTTGTTTTGCTGCAAAATCGAGCTTTATATTGATTTCCTTAATCTACAGCAGAATAAATTCCTTAAACTCCTTTTGTTTACAAAATTTATAAAGTATTTAAGGGATAAATGAATTAGAATAACAAGTGAATAAAATGTTATACATAAATTTAAGGGCGACCCATAATAAATAAAAAAATATAATAATAATAATAGAAAAGGAAATACAAAAACATTATGGATGCAAAATTCAGTCAAACAAGTTGACTCAAAGTGTGCATAAAAATTTGTTGTGACTTCCCGCCACAAAATTTGACAATATTTAGACTCCAACAACTTCCAGGCAAACAAAGGTATGGACTTGAAATTTTGAACAAGCACTACGCTTGGGCGAGACATGTTACTGCCAAATTTGCAACTATCTAGCATCTATAGTCGCCCTGCAGGATCTCTCCAAATTTGGCACTGTTGGCACGCATGGTAAAATTTACAAAGTTTAAAGCCAATTATTAAAAAATAGTCTACCTGAATCTGCTTGTGAATAGTATCATCTGAAAGAAAAAACGTTGCTCTACAAGACTGATGTATTTATTTTTTTGCAATGCGACCATTAAGTAGCCATGTAAGCAGGTCAAAGTATGTTAAAATTTGTGTGTGTGTGACATATTGCATCCTAATTATAGTATGTTTACTACAGGATCCCAAGCCTGATTGTAGCTGTCTTTGCTTCAGGAAAATTTTGCTCTTTGCAATTTCTATGAATTTGAGTCTTAATAGTCACTTAAAATTATTGATATAATTATAAATTCATTTGCACTTCATTTAGGGTCGGTCAATCCATACCAAACGGTCCAGCACTAGTTGCTCGACCATTTTTTTAAAAATTGAGTTTTTTACTGTTGTTACCCCTACACATGAGTATTTCAAAACAGGCATTATTTTTTTTTTTTTATTTCGTTTAAAAATGGCATCCATTTTTTGTTTTAGGGTTTCCGGCATTTTGGCCTTTGCAGACAGTTGCGGTAATTTCGATAACTCAGCTAAGAAAAACGATAGAAAGCTGTGGTAACAAAACATTATTTTCAGCACATCCTAAACTACATTTTATGTCCTATAAATTTTTACCATATCTCTAACACAAATGGCTGAAATTTAGAATTAAAACTTATGTTCGCTTTTGAACAAAAATCAAAGTTCCGGGTTTTTTTTTAAGCAGGAAGGAAAGAAATAGCAAAGCTATAAATTTTTTTGAGAAAAGATATACATCCAAAGGTTTAGCAAGAAATATTTGAGCTCTGTTACTGGCTTCCTAATTAAGTTATAGCGCTTTAAAAATGCTCTTTTTTAATTTTTTTGAAAGTTTGAGCCCCAATATCTCTGATGGGGGACCTAATAAAAATTTGATATTTACAGTATAAAGAGACCTTTATGAGAGGTATCTGTGAAAAAATTTTTGCGCTTGATATTTGAGTTTGATTTTTGAGTTAGATACCTGTATTAGCTGAGAATTACCGCAACTGTCTGCAAAGCAAAAATGCCGGAAACCCTAAAACAAAAATAGACGCCATTTTTAAACGAAATCAAACAAAAAAAAATTATGCCTGTTTTGAAGTATTCACGTATAGTGGTAACAACAGTAAAAAAATCAAGTATTTTAAAAATGGTCGAGCTACTAGTGCTGGACCGTTTGGTATGGATTGACCCTAAATGAAGCGCTAATGAATTTATAATTATATCAATAATTTTAAGTGACTATTAAGACTCAAATTCATAGAAATTGCAAAGAGCAAAATTTTCCTGAAGCAAAGACAGCCACAATCAGGCTTGGGATCCTGTAGTAAACATATTATAATCAGGATGCAATATGTCACACACACACAAATTTTAACATACTTTGACCTGCCTACATTGCAGAAACACAAATACATCAGTCTTGTAGAGCAACGTTTTTTCTTTCAGATGATACTATTCACAAGCAGATTCAGGTAGACTATTTTTTTAATAATTGGCCATACCTTTGTTTGCCTGGAAGTTGTTGGAGTCTAAATATTGTCAAATTTTGTGGCGGGAAGTCACAACAAATTTTTATGCACACTTTGAATCAACTTGTTTGACTGAATTTTGCATCCAAAATGTTAAAATTAATTTTATTGGAATCACCAAGAAAAATTGTACAGGATCTCAAATTTTTAGCCATTTTTATAAGTTAATTTTAATTTTATTAGTTCCCAAAATTGGCATTTTGTTCAATGTTGCGCGAACATGGACCGACTACCCTTCAGATAGGGGGTCTAGATCAACAACTATTGAAGCTTGGGACCTCAAATTTTGGCAAACTTAGTTTAACACCTTACTGGTGCTACAGCTAAAATTTGAACAAAATTGGAGACATGATGGCCGGAACTTTTTTTAATTTTAGACCACTTAGCATGGAATGACCCATCTAAAACATTCCCAAAACTGGGGATATAGATTTAAATCGCGCCACAGATCTGAATAAATATACGGTACGGTTATTAATACGTTGGATTTCAATATTGTACTGCATGCATTGTTTCAAATTTAAACTTTATTTTAATTTCAGTTTTAAGTTTCGGTTTTTCCTTGACTTGATGTAATTTGGTTTTTCGAATAACTAATACAAGACTTCCGGAGCGAATCGACGGTAACCGGCGGCTACTGTATCTATGTAAAGATGTTATGATCTATTGCTTCTATCCTGTTGATCAACGAAACGAGTCAAATAACAAATAAGGGATGAACAGGATATGGAAATGAAATCAACATGACACAGCCTTTCCTAATACGGCAGTTGCTTCCTGACGGAATTAATCAGATTTTACTAGAACTGACTCTAAGGGCTATCGACGACAAAAATACATTTTACAGACGACGAGATATTTTTTTTTTTTTTTTAGTCCTATTAGGTATACCTATAAAATGTATACCTGTATTATAGGTGCTGATCGATTGTTATATATGGTTAATTAAAGATAATTAGAATTAAAAATCTATTATTATTTTCTCATCAATTACATCGCTGATTAGTTGAATTTTAATGCAGCTGATATTTTTACAATTTTTTATTTCATAGTTTTTCCAATTAATTTGACTAAATAACTTATATTTTATATAGTTATCTAGTCTTTGACCATAGTTATTATTTAATTTTGAAATATTAAAAATTTTTAGCCAATTTTTTGTAGTTCCTATATTTTCATTAATATTTTCTTTTGCTCTTTTAACTTGATAAATATTTTTTCGAATGGTTTTATAAATAAATTTTTCTTTTATAGTTAAGATTTTGAATTTTTTTCTGATTTCTTTTTGTTCTTGTATTGTTTTATTTTTAAAGTTTATATAAATATTATCTAAAATTTTAAAAGTTAATTTATTTATGTTTTTAATTTGATGTTTATTCAAAAATATCCAGCATTCAAGTCCATAATTTAGTACAGAATCTATTAAAGACTTAAATATTATTAACTTTTGCTTAAAAGGAAATAAATATTTAATTTTATAAAAAAGGTATGTGTATGTATGTAATTTTTTTACAACATAATTATAGTGTACTTCCCATGTTAATTTATTATCCACAAATATGCCCAAGTACTTCTGTTGATATACAAATTCAATTTTATTACATGTACACTTACCATTATTTAAATTATTTTGATTTAAATTAATACAATTGTTATTGTGAAGTATGAAATATAAATCATTTTTTATTATTTTATTTTTATTTTTGATTAACATAACTTTCGTCTTTTTACCATTTATAACCATGTTATTATTTATTGCCCACTTTGTTACATTATCCAAATCATGTTGGAGATAATTATATGCATTTGTCTGAATTTTGTCACTACTAAGTAGTAGAACATAATAATTCTGATATATTGAAAATAATTCAGGAATATTTAAACAATATTTGTAGGTTAATATACGATGTTAATCATGATTATCTCACGGTTTTAAATCTTAGATATTTCCTTGTATTTTCTTGAGTTATCGTAATAAGGGTTTCTGTAACAACTAAAAGCATTCTAAATGCAAAGAGCGGCTTATCAAATCTTCAGTCTTTGTATGTGTGTGCTCGTTCCTCCCTAATAGACTTTTATATCGACCTAATAATGATAAAATGTAGATTGTTTTGTATTATCTTACACTAGCCTGCTATCGTCGCTTCCCTCCGGAATCACCGTATAAATCGTCTTGTAGAAGTATCCTGAGTTAATCGTGGTCCGCGCCTGAAAACAATCTCCTTAAATGCACTCACTGCCAACCAAATTTAGCGCATTTTAAAACGGCGCTAGCGACATCTATCGACTTGTTTAGGAATTGTTTCATTCAGATTTAGGGGGCCTTTTTCCTGGCAAGTACTTCATCGAACGGAATGAAAAGTAGCCCATATCCTTCCCCGTGTCATAGACTACCTGCATGCAAAAATTCATTCAGATGCGATACGCCGTTAAGACATTACTGAATGATAGACAAACAAATAAACGATCATTCATATTAGCCTCAATACCTCGTTGTCTAATTAACTTCGTTGTTTCACGGTGACTAATCCTGGCTGATGATCGCCAAAGAGCGTGAAACAGCTGTTCGAGGACGTCACTTGGTAAACAATTTCGTGTCACCCATTGATGTTTCCAGATTTTCCCTTTCACAATTATTAAGAATTATAAAAATAATTTTATTAGTTTACTTTTCATTTCCACACCTATTAGTTGTTGCTAATGTTATCAATCATTAACATTACAATAATAATCACATTTCTTTATTTACCACAAAAGAAAAGGACCTTTACTTCTTCATCCTTAACTTTATTCTTTTATTTTGACATTATAGTAATTGTATAAGATATGTTGTAGTAAATAGGTTTAGTTGGATGTTGAAGGAATTGTTGTTGAATAGGAATCTATTCGCGAAAGATTGGTTCTTTTAGTCACAGAATAAAGCTTTAAAGAGAAGGAGTTATAGGAATACACGATGGAGACAGTGACCCCTCAAAAACTAAAAGCAAGAAAATAAAAAACAAGAACAAAATGTGGAATCCAAATCCTTGAGCAACACTACCACAAAAGGCTACCACAAAAGGTATTTGACCACAAAAAGAGAAAAAATAAAATATAAATAAATAAATAAATAACCTTCTGATGGGTAAAAGAAAAGCAATTAATTTGAGTCTTGCACTGGCTGATTAGGTCTGGCTGAGGAGAGCCCAACAAGCTCGAAACGGCCGTCCCAGAGTATCAGCTCGACTCAAAAAAGGGATTCTTATTTGAATTAAAAGAAGGAGTTATATGTGCTCCTGAAATGTCTTTAAGGAAAATGTTAAGTTCGGTTGACAATTTGGAAATTGTAAACATATCTAAGTGTTCGTTTTCTTTTAAGAATTTCTAGTGAGACCGTTAAGTAGTATTCGGAAATATATGTCAAGTTAACTATAGAATTGCGTTTATTTGTGAGGAATTATTTTTTATTCCAACTCTTTAATAACAAAAAAAAACCAGGCAGTTGACATGTTGTCTTTCTACAAGATGTTAATCTTGTAACATAAGCATTAGGCTTATGAATTTGTTTCGTGCATACATGTGATTTGTTTGTATATCAGTGTTCACCCAACGCCATCATGGTTCTTTCTGAACCACTGAACGTATCTTCTTGAAGCTTGACTTGAATCTTTAGGGAGAAAAAAAAATCTTTCTATTTGCTGAAAACCGTGCTGAATACAAATTAAAAATTACCTACCTTATATAAGCACGAGTGAGGTATGGATTAGAAATAACAAGTGAAAACACAACGTTTCTGACCAACTACTATATAAGGTCCATTTTCAAGTTTAAAATAAAAAACAAAAAACTTAAGAAACATCATCCAGTACTGAAGTCGTTACATTTTAAAAGAAATTCGAAGATACCACCGGAAGCGGAAGTATTACCCTTAGTGACTAAAATAGGAACTACACAACAAAAGCGGTTGTTTTACGTTTTTTTTTTGTTTATTAATTGTATTTTAGCCTATTATTTTAAATTTATTTTAAAATAATTTATAATCAAAGGTCATATTCCAAAACATTTGTCGTAGACAAGTCTTGGTTATAACTTTCTGAAAGTCTTATCGTGCCAGATTCATAAAATTTGCTCAAATACTCATCTTTGTAACAATTATACATGAACACATTCTTTATATCTAAATGGTGTCTAAATGGAGGAACATACAATGAAAAATGGGGGGGAAAAAATGTCATTATGTGGGCCAGACTAAGCGCTCTCTGGAAAAGCGTTGAATGAGCATATTCGGGCTGTTAAAGCAAATAATAAGTCATACCACACGGCCACCCACTGTAACGATCTTAAACACCATTTAGATATAAAGAATGTGTTCATTTATAATTGTTACAAGTATGAATATTTGAGCAAATTTTATGAATCTGGCACGATAAGACTTTCAAAAAGTTATAACCAAAACTTTTCTAATACAAATGTTTTGGAATATGGCCTTTGATTATAAATTAATGTAAATAAATTTATAATTTAAAATAAATTTAAAATAATAAGTTAAAATACAATTAATAAACAAAAAAAAAACGTAAAACAACCGCTTTTGTTGTGTAGTTCCTATTTTAGTCACTAGGGTTAATACTTCCGCTTCCGGTGGTATCTTCGAATTTCTTTTAAAATTTAACGACTTCAGTACTGGATGATGTTTCTTAAGTTTTTGTTTTTTATTTAACACTTGAAAATGGACCTTATGTAGTAGATGGTCAGAAACGTTGTGTTTTAACTTGTTGTTTCTAATCCATACCTCACTCGTGCTTATATAGGGTAGGCAATTTTTAAAAATCTTTCTATTTTAATATTTTTATTTTACTTTAAATTTATTTGTGAAGATGACATAATTCCCTTGAAAAACATGAAAAACGGAAGAAAAACTGACTGCCAATAATTTAGTCTCTTGCAATGTATTTTATACTTCATTTTAAATTTGTGCTTCATTTGATTTGATTGAAATTAATTAGCTTTTGCGTCGGTGGCGTTGGCGTTGGTATCCTCACAGATGAACGAGCAATACGTAATTCCCGGCTGAGTTCGGAGATTACATTTTTTTTTTCCTCGGTGTTTCTCCTCCACACTCATTCCTCTAAGTAAAATGGGTTCTTTCTTGAGGTTAAAGTATTGTACTGACCAGCAGAAGTTTACCCATCCGAAAAGTCCGATAAGGCCTTTATACATATGAGTGATTAAAAATTCAATGTACAACTTTAAAGGTAGGTCAGAATACAAAAACAAACCGTAGTCCTTGTGGAAATTCATAGTTTATCTGCAAACGCCATCCGAATGTGCTAGAGGTCAAACAGCACATTAGTTGGGCAATGTGAGCCATCGTCATTTGAGACTTTGACTTTGTACGAGTAGGATGTATTGCTTCATTAATGCCGAGAGGGCAGGTTTGTACCTGGCCTATGGGACAGCGAACGGGTGAAACCCTGTACGAGTGTGTCGTGAATGGTTTCCCAATAAACGTGTGCCCAATCCTTGCATCGACGTTGTGTATTACTGCTAGTGGAAGGATCAGCCCAAGCGAACGTCAAGCTAACTAGTCGACTTCATTTCAGTCCCGAGGCATTGAAAGTCTTATCTCCAGCGTCTCCTCGGGATATATCTACATCTATAAATAATTAAAGAAAATCAAAATCAGTTTTCTTCTGGTTTCAATAGCATATATTTTGCTGAATCGTTTATATTTCTGAGAATCTAGAAAAGGGAAATGATGAAGGACATAGAAAACCTGCTTCCGCTCTGAAGAACCCAGTACTTTGTGCTGTAGCTGGTGGCATAACTAGGAATGTTAGTCCCTTATACAAAATATATACTTCACTCTTCAAAAAATTGTACGAGTACACGAAGGATTTTTTTATCTTGTTAATTAGTTTTAATTTTAACTAAAAAAATGAATAAAACATAATATAATGTGTTAACAAAAGCAATACATATCTGAGTATTATGTGTTATTGTAATAACTTAAGGATACTATGATTAGAACTTGTAAAAAAGTCAACCTCTGGAATCTTAAGGAACAGCAACTGAAGATTTCGTATTAATGTGATGTTTTTTGTCGGATTATTTAATAGAAACTTAATTCTATCATTAAACGCTCAAAGTCCTTCTCCGATAGGAAGATGCCATTTTAGGTGTTTATGTACAGGTGGCGACATCTATTGAAAGATAAATTACTTATGACGCTTCTTCATAAATACGAAGAAATTGCAAAATTTCTTTGAAGGAGTAATTTTTTTTAAAGATTTAGTTTCCAAAGTATCTCAGTGGCAACAGGAACCTAGTCTGGGCCCCTTTGGGAGTTGGGCCCTTAAACGTTTTCCACACTTAATACTAGTAACGCCACTGTACGTACCTGTAATTTGATATGCAACCTCGCTATGACATTTGCAACAGAGTTTCTTCAGATCTTTTGAGCCAGCCCAGCTGATGAAACGTCGTAGATCGAAGCAGATCGATCTTAAAAGATCTTAAGCTTATGAAGCTTCTAGAAGAAGTACATGTAGAATAATTCCTAGTCTATCGCGGTGTACAGAAGTAAAGCAACTGAAGAATAAACGCAAAAGGAATGGTCGCTTAAGTAAAACTTTCATCTTTGTAAAGATTTTAGCTCGTATAGATTAAGCATTATAATCTTCTCTGTGGTTCTTGAGTCCTCAGGAAAATTCTCATCGACTACTTTCGTCACTATTAATGCTGCTCGTTATGCAGGAAAGCAAACGTTCTTACTGATGAAATTCTATTGTTTCGTTGACGAGTAATTTCCTTAACAGAATTGTAATTTTTTTGTTTTTAAAACGATAACGTTAAGACTAATATCTCTAGGTTGATTGTTGATGGTTTTTCCTTCAAAAAGTTTTAAATGTGAAGCGTCGGCCGCCATTTTTTTCAGTCTGTCATGCCGAGCAAACTGCCAGGACAGTATAATCAAAAATATGCATTGCATTCTGGGAGAACTCAAGAACCGCTGCGATGATTCAAGTAGGATGGTATTTTGAAAACTGCCTAGATATTTTTTTTCGTTAATTAGGGCGTAGGAGTGCTAGGATCAGTGATCGTACTCCCCCGCTGCTTACTTCCATTCTTTGGTGTTTCCAATTACTGAAAATGCTTCGAAAATTCTATTTATAATCTTTATTCTACCATTTCACTTATATTTCGTTTATTTTGTTCTTGACTTTTCAATTTCCTACAAAAGTCTTCATGTAAAATCATTCGATTTAATTTTAAAATTAAAGTAGCAAATTTCTTTAAAAATTGCACAACTAAAATAAAGAGAATAATATACAGAATTAAAAATGGCAATATTTAAATGGTAATGTCGGTGTCACAACGAATTTATTATTAAAACCTCTCGAGTTTATTAATTAACTGTACGATTTACTACGAATGAATTGTATAAAACGATAACTAATGTGGGATAGAATTGTCTATCAGGTTCATTACGCTTACCGTAAGTAACTATAGGTGCTAATAACGAGAATATTAACAGATTAATAATTAAAGGTAGAATTTAAAGTAAATATTATAGTTACAGTCACAGATACAGGATTTAAGAAAAAAGGACGTGGAATCAATAAAACAAAACCTGTGACAACAAGTGAATAGAATTTTGTGCTAAATCATAAATTTAAAATAATAATAAAAAAGGAAGTATATTAACATAAGGAAAAATAATATAGGAAAAAAATTAAGAAGAAAAAATTAAAGAAAATAGATTTACAGATTTGAACCGACAATGTCCAACCCTCAGTTAATGAGGCTAAGACATTAACCATCAAGTTATAGCTGACAACTGAAATGAGATGGTTGCATTTCTAACATTTAAGCTAATAGAGGAAATCCAATGAAAACAATGCCAAATATCTCGAACAACCTTCAGTATATCAGTCTGAGACCTTAAGCATTAAGCTATAGCTGACAACAGAAATGAGATGGTTTCATTTCTAACATTTAAGCTAATAGAGAAAATCCAATGAAAACAATGCCAAATATCTCCAACAACCTTCAGTATATCAGTCTGAGACCTTAAGCCTTAAGCTATAGCTGACAACAGAAATGAGATGGTTTCATTTCTAACATTTAAGCTAATAGAGGAAATCCAATGAAAACAATGCCAAATATCTCGATCAATCTTCAGAATATGAGTCTGAGACCTTACGCATTAAGCTATAGTTAACAACTGAAATGAGATGGTTGCATTTCTAACATTTAAGCTAATAGAGGAAATCCAATGAAAACAATGCCAAGTATCTCGATCAACCTTCAGTATATGAGTCTGAGACCTTAAGCATTAAGCTATAGCTGACAACTGAAATGAGATGGTTTCATTTCTAACATTTAAGCTAATAGAGAAAATCCAATGAAAACAATGC
>JAFIDM010000004.1:327899-340820 GCA_023159025.1 Thereuonema tuberculata
CATTTCTAACATTTAAGCTAATAGAGAAAATCCAATGAAAACAATGCCAAATATCTCGATCAACCTTCAGTATATGAGTCTGAGACCTTAAGCATTAAGCTATAGCTGACAACTGAAATGAGATGGTTGCATTTCTAACATTTAAGCTAATAGAGAAAATCCAATGAAAACAATGCCAAATATCTCGATCAACCTTCAGTATATGAGTCTGAGACCTTAAGCATTAAGCTATAGCTGACAACTGAAATGAGATGGTTGCATTTCTAACATTTAAGCTAATAGAGAAAATCCAATGAAAACAATGCCAAATATCTCGAACAACCTTCAGTATATGAGTCTGAGACCTTAAGCATTAAACTATAGCTGACAACTGAAATGAGATGGTTGCATTTCTAACATTTAAGCTAATAGAGAAAATCCAATGAAAACAATGACAAATATCTCCAACAACCTTCAGTATATGAGTCTGAGACCTTAAGCATAAAACTATAGCTGACAACTGAAATGAGATGGTTGCATTTCTAACATTTAAGCTGATAGAGGAAATCCAATGAAAACAATGACAAATATCTCTAACAACCTTCAGTATATGAGTCTGAGACCTTAAGTATTAAGCTATAGCTAACAACTGAAATGAGATGGTTGCATTTCTAACATTTAAGCTAATAGAGAAAATCCAATGAAAACAATGCCAAATATCTCGAACATGGAGGGAGGGGGCGCTGACCCCCAAAAATACCCCATCCTACGTTATTTCTTGGTTTCAGAGGAAATAATGATCTGAACACGATGGTGAAGTCCGTTTGTCGATCCGACCTTCCATTCGGGAGTTGTTAGGGGTGGATAGACAAGGACGGACGGACGTATAAGACAAACGCAATAGCTCCCAAATGGGTCGCTAAAAATTATTTTAAAAAATCGTAAATCTATTGAGTAAATTCTGGGATTTTGGATTCAGACATTGTCTTACCGAAGGGGAGGTTGTAACCCTCCGATCGCATTCAAAAGGTTTGTGGTTGTTTTGCTTGTAAGCTCCTTCTCCATGGTCATCATAACCTTTCTCATTCCAAATTCTTAGGCCTATGGATACAGGCGAAATGTCTCAGGGTATGCTATTATCTGTACAAAACTTCAGAGAGGCTACTGTGCACTAAAGGTTACGTTATAATAAGTTAAGAAATGCAATGGTTCAGCTATAATTTAAATCAACCTTAAATTTTTCTTCTTGTTTTCTGGCATGTTTTTAGCACACCTATAAAGATCAAAGTAAGTTGTATTTATTGTTATTATTAACACGTTTTTATTAGCTCGCTTTCTTGTCTGTCCGTTGATCGGTTCAAATTTTGCAATTGATGTTAAACTAACTTCCCGATGAGCTAGAGACTTGAAACTTTAAACATAGCTCAGAACTGGATGACAATGCAATATTAACTTACTTTTTTGTCTGTCTGTTTGGTAGTGAATCGTAATTCTTCGGAAGACAGGTCGGTGCGGCAGAGCGCTACAGCGCTAAGTTGCGGACGCGCGATGTCAGTGTTTTTGCAAATGGCCGCAAGGCGCTGCTGGAACTGTCGCGATGACACATTGGTGTGTTTTTGCAAATGGCCGCATGTCTCTGGACCTGTCGCGATGAAAGGTGGCTGCTATAGAGCGCTGCATTTAAACTTCAAATTTGCTACATGCAGTTCAAACGTATTTCAAACAGAAATTAAATGGTAAGAAGCTATTAATGCTATACAAAAAAGGAATAATAGCAATTTTAAATTGACATCTCCAATAACATCGATATTGAGTTATATTCAATATATAACTCTTAATTTAAACTAGTAGTTAACGATATCCAATAACGAAAGCCCTTGAAAATAGATTTTACATTTTGGTTTGCAGTACCTTTCGCAATAATATTAACTTGCCTTTCAAACAACTAATAATAAACAGTAATAAAAGGATGCAGCAGAACTGCTATTTTAAGAGATTCTGGTCAGTCTGAAGGCTAATGGTATTTTTTTTTAAGGCAGTTCCTGTTTTCATCCTTGTTTTCTTCCTTGTTCAATAATTTTGGTTTAGGGAAGCAGAGTTCATTTTGAAAATGTTTAATATTAAATATTTTTTTAATATAACGCGTTTTTAAGACAGACTAAAAAGTGTAAAATAATTGTGATTGTATATTTTTAATAGTATGAAAATACTTGTAAGATTTAAAACGAAGAACATGGGGCGCAAGATAATGTACACTCTATCCATACTATCTCCATTATCTATTGCATGCGCCCCACGTTTTTCGTTTTAAATCTTACAAGTATTTTCATACTATTAAAAATTTACAATCACAATTATTTTTTACTTTTTGGTCCGTTTAAAATGTGTTATATTAAGAAAAATTTTATAAATAATTATTTAATATCATTTTCTGATCGTGAAATTCAACTAAAGGTATTGATTAAAATATAAACAAATTTTCACTGGGTGCTAGAAATAGATTTCTTTTTTTTTTCAGATTTTTTTTTTGTCAATAAGTCGTAAAAATAAAATATAAAAAAATTAAGAACGAGAAAAACATTTTTATCCATATCAAATTAATAGAAAATCCAGTTTTTAGAAAAAAAATAGAACAGAGTTACGAATGTCAGAAATATAGAAAATAAAGAGGAAAACAGGCTTAATTGGAAAAAAAATAAGAAAAAAAATACTGGTTTCAAATACTGGAAACCATTGTGACCTGTAGGGATGTTTCTTTTCGGTTACTTCCTGTGAGAGAAGATGTGATCGTCGACTGACACTACAAGTCGAAAGTGTTCCAGTGAGGTATCATTCCTATCTGTCTGACTTATAATTTGGGCTGTACTGTTGTATTTGGTCACTTTCAAGACAGGAAGTGACTATTCTAGTATTTTTTCAAAAACCTCTACGAACTGTATCTCATAAGCTTTCCAGTAATGTATCACTCATGTCTGTATGACTTATAGTTTGGGTTGCAGAGACAGCGATATTGTACGAACGGACAGGCAGACAGAACCTTGTTAAAACCTCTTTATCAATTTCTGCACAGGGTCGCTAAAACTTACTAATTATTCATTCTTTAATTTGTTTTTTGTTTAGTTAAAAAATAAAGAAATTTTTATAATTCTTTAACTTCTTTATATTTAATTTTCTATTTTTAAAAGTAATCCATAAAAATCTAGCTATATTGTAAAATTATTTAAAAAATACCAAGAAACAATTAATGTTAAAAACTGAAGTACTTGTTCAGTGCTGCTCCAGAAAAATGTTAGCCTTTGTTTTAAAATTGTGTGAAAGGAAACAAACATGTATAAAAAGAAAATTTATTCAGAAACTTGATAAAATTCTTTTTATACATGTTTGTTTCCTTTCACACAATTTTAAAACAAAGGCTAAAATGTTTCTGGAGCAGCACCCCCCACTAATGTTAGCTCCGTCCACAATGCAGCCGTCAAAGTTAATTGAAGTTTGATGCACTCGGCCATTAAAGGTTGAGACCCAATGTTTTACAAGGTGGCATCTCAGGATCACGCTCTTTAGCCTTCATCAGCTGAGAATAGTCAAGAAAAAATATAATTTATTTTAATTGGAAAGGATTAAAATATTTTTAGAAATAACTATTCCTTTGAATTTTTATTATCACTGGATATTTTACTGTTTGCATTTTTACCATATTTGTGCAGGCTTTGAAGGAGGAGTGGGCAAAAACCCCGGTTGCTTGCTATCAGAAACTTATAAAGACACTCTATAAATGAAGCCATACCACAGGTGTCCACTTTCAATTGAGCAGGCAATGTACATTAGAATTCATTTATCCGAAATGATTTTTAGAATATTTTTAAAAAGACAAACAACCATTTTTCGGTCGCTATAATCAATATTTAACTGAGTCCACAAGCGATTCTGTAACTGCGACATTATTAATGAACGCTATTAATATAGTTAATATTAATAATATGTATAGTATATGTTTAATAAAAATATATTCCGGATTATCCGAAACGTCGTGGTCCCATCAATTTCGGATAAACTAGTTCTTACTGTAGACAAAGACGAAAAAAATGTTCAAAAACAAAAACAAAGCGGATATTCAAAATAAATAAATAAATCATAATATTTAAGCAGGAAAGGATATGGAAATATTTATTGATAATGTTTAAGAAATCGGAATCTTTTTGATTGACAGCCATTAGAACTGATCTTCTTCTGTTTCAGAAGAATTCATTCGAGTGTGAATCGACTTGGGTTTCCTTCTTTCCTTGTTTTTATCTCAATTTCTTTTTCTTTTATTTCTTTCAATCGATTGCCCCCTCCAGCATTGACAGAATAATCGACACACCTCTTTCTCCATCAATGGAACCTCCAATAACATGGTCCACCAACACTTCCCAACAACTTGTTATTTTCTTGCCTATAGTCTCGTTTCCTGCGAGATGAGAAACGAGATTTGAGAAATTCTACCCAATGGCAACATCGCTTCCTTTCCTCTGTCGTGGCCATTCCGTTCTTTCCTGTGGCAATCACTAGACAAAATAAAAGTACTTTTTTTTTTTCATCCGATTGAGATTTCAATTGGCTTCACCTTAACTCAATTCCCTTAAAATACTGAAAAACAAATTCACTTCACGGCAAATCACATAAAATACCTACTTTTTTTTTGTATAAATTCACTAGCGGTACCTTGTATTTTTATGTAGAATTATGATAAACAGAAAAAGTAAAATAGTACATTTCGCTTTATTTTAATTTTTTTTTAGCCAGCCGAAGGGAAAATCTATTAGATTTTCTGTGTTTGTGTGTGTAATGCCTTCCACAGCTCAAATGGGAATCGGAGCCCCATGAGTCACTATAGTCGTTGAACTCCCTACGGTCTGGAGGTTGGGGGAATTTCAACTTCCGTTACAGATACTTTCGCTGAACCACATCAGATAAATTGTGGTAATTGGACATTAATCTGAGGTTTATCTGAGAATGAATATGGTACCGCGATTCAATGTATCCACTTGGGGTTCATTCTGGGCCAACGTTCGGGCAGCAACAACTCTCCAGCAATTGCAATGGTTCTTTCATTTCAGTCATGTTTAACATTGACAGCCAGTGTTTCTACAGGACGTCATTCAAGATATAAATAAATGCCACAAATATCACAACAAGAAACTAACTTGTTTTTAATAGCACATTATATGTTTGTCGTATCTCGTTACCCATGGTCTGGGGGTTTGATGACAAATACAACATTTGTAACCCTTATTACCTATGCAACGGAGGACAGAAGAGTTAGGAATTCAGTTTTACGATTATCAATATTTTTTTCCCTATCTCCTCGGATAATCGAAAGTTTACTGTATGTGTAAATTATAAATAGATTTATTTTCACACTTTTATATTGATTTTCTGTGTTAAGGACTGGTTAATCATTTTTCTCATGATTTTCTATGAATTTCAGGTCCCCGCTTTAAGTGGATTCATATAAAGTGGTAGTTTTCTTTTTTGGTCCGAATCATCCACTTTAAACGAGGACTTGATGATCAACCTTATTTTTGATCAAACATTACATTCTAAATCTGAATGATGGAAGGATTGTTGTTGGGTTTTTTTTGTTTCTGTTTTTAACTATTGCAAAATTATACAGTATTTACAATATATTGAGAGATATTCGCTCATAAAAGCCAATCATCCAAATTATTTCAATATTTCATTAAAGCTAAATATATTATTTACGAAAGATATACACTAAATTTAATGCAATTAACGTTGTTTTGATTTTATATCTTCGAATACAAACGTATTCTGCTTCACTTCAAATAGAATATTGATATAATTTATTGTGAATGTAAACATAGCGGGAAATAATGAAATTAAATTGCGGAACTTTTGAAAATTAGTTAAAATGAAAATCAATGCTACGATCAATTAAAAACATGATTACTGTTATATTTAGCCAAGCACAAAATTATGCACATAGTTCAGAGTAATTAGAAATCTCAATCATTACAATAAAAGATATCACTGGAATGATAACTGTTAATATAACCTCTAAGAGTTTATTATAATAAATAAATAACAATAAATAATTAAAGGCCTACTTTTAATGATAAAATACACGTTGTCATAAGATTAGTAATAAAAAGCATTGAATATAAAGGCTATCTTAAATTATAGATGGTACAAATTTTAGGTGGTCCAGTGGTGTTGTTGGCGCTGGTCAGAGCAGCTGAGTTCAAATCCCGGCGGAGATCTGGATTTTACAATTTACAACATAGATGAACAAACGACGCGTTTGTAAATTGAATTCCTGTTCCATAGCTTGAGGGAGGTTTAGTATCAGAAGTTGTGTTGATTTACAATCTGAAATCCTTTCAACAGATTGCAGAGATAATGCTCAAAAAATTCGGAAGTTTTTTCACTAACCACTGGCATTAAGACGAATTTAATATCTTATTAATGGAGAACAAATTTAATGGAAAATTAGAGATTTAAGTGTAACTCTTTCATGGTAGAGTTGTCTGCTTCAATATCAAAATATGCTTCTACAGCGTTCTATCATTTCATTTTCCTATCATTTTATTTTTCTATCATTTCATTTTTCTATCATTTCATTTTTCTATCATTTTATTTTTCTATCATTTCATTTTTCTATCATTTCATTTTTCTATCATTTCATTTCTCTATCATTTCATTTCTCTATCATTTCATTTTTCTATCATTTCATTTCTCTATCATTTCATTTTCCTATCATTTCATTTTTCTATCATTTCATTTTTCTATCATTTCATTTCTCTATCATTTCATTTTTCTTTCATTTCATTTTTCAATCATTTTATTTTTCTATCATTTCATTTTTCTATCATTTCATTTCTCTATCATTTCATTTTTCTATCATTTCATTTTTCTATCATTTTATTTTTCTATCATTTCATTTTTCTATCATTTCATTTTTTTCAATTGTCATCTTTTAGTTATCACAGCCGAGAGGTAAAGTTCTCTTCAGCCCATAATTTGAAATTTTGATCATTTTAAATCTAATTCTGCTGCATCTAAATTTAATAATTCCTTTTCTTGTAGTCCTGCGAAAGGGTCCCAAGCGAAAGGGTCTCGAAGTTTTGTAAAAACTAATAAAAATTAGTTTTTACACGGTTTTCTGTTAATACAATATTAACTATATGATTCCGAATCGTTTTGCTGCAAAGTAACAAAAATTCGTTTTAATTTCAGTGATTTCGGTGTTCTGCATAATAGCCAGAATTTCGGATCACTGTTAATTGTTGAACTGAGGGTAAACTGAGAAGTATTGAACAGATGAACTGCTACATGTTGACTAAAATTCTTCGTTCCAAATGAAACTCTCAGACGAGGTCGCGTGGGAACTGAATCCTTTAGAAGACAATGAATTATTGTAGCATTTACATATAGTTCTCTATAATGGCAAATGAAAACTACAGTCGGTTTCTCCTTTGATTTTGTTTTCTGTTTTTAGCTATTGGGTTTGCTGCAACCGTAGAAAATGATCTCAACAATCAATCACAGAGGAGTCAATGGCACAGCCAATTCAAGTTCAGGAGCCTTGCTCTGTAGATCTGTGCAGAATTTGTTACGGTCTTTTATTTCTTCCTTATTTTATTTTCCTTCTCATACCTTTTCTTTGACACAGCTCGTGTCGTTACGTCATCTCGTTGATGCTTAAGTGACCTTTGGCTTGTTTTTGCTTTCTTGCTTCCTCCGCCATTTTTTTTTTATCTCTTTTCTTATCTTTATTTTTTTTCAATTAAACTTGGCTTGGAAAGTTTTCACATTAAACCTCCTTATTTTTCATTTTTTTTTATATTCTCATTCCCTTCCATCTTATGTTAACCTGATTATTGTTATCTGCTGACTATTGTATAGTTTATTACATGTAACTTTGTTTTTACTGGAATAACTTTTAATGCTGGAGAGAGGGTACAGCCATTTTGTTTCCTTAGTAGGACTCAGTATGATGTCATTTGGAGTTTCACGGCACCCTTTGTTTCTTGAGGGGCCATTGGCTGACCATTATCTACGTCACCATGCCTATTTAATGCACCCACGAAACTTCTGAGGCAGTCTTGCCGGGGATTGTCCGGGGTGACGGACTCGTCACACACGGTCAGAGAAAAGTGACGATTTTGGGAATCGTAATACGGCTTGTCTTGCTATCTTTATGAACAGTTAATGGTGAGACTGTGTTTCATCCTATTGGTTCTACGTCTCCGGATACATTGAGACAATTTCTGTTAACGTAAAGCCAGTTTCCTGGATATCAGCTTGTTATTAGGAAACGAAAACAGAATAATCTTACACGCCGAGACAAACTAAGGATAAATCTAGGCAGACATTGTTGGATATGTGCGACGATCGCCAAAGTGAGAGGGATACAAGTTCACGTTGTATTTCCCTGTGTTTATGTGTGAATTTCGACAAGCACAAATTTGTGATTTTCAGTGGGTATATTCAATGTTTATTTTCCGGAGTATCCAAGTCAAAGAGGCTGAACTTGTGAGTAACCATTTTTTTCTTTGAACTGGATGTGAACTTTGAGAAATACACTAGTGTAGATGTACGTTTTATTTTAGAACGACTGTTCTTCAGACTGTCATCATTATATAGACATTGACTTGTGGGACTATTTATGTAATTTCATATTACTGTTTAACCTTGTTGTTATTATTTACTCTATCGATTATTAGTGTGTATTACCCTTACATTTGTTATTTTGATATGTAATATTGTAAGGCTACTTCTTATTTAATCTTATTGTGTGTTATTGTATTGCATTGATTTTGTTTATAAATATATGTTTCTTTTTATCTACAAGAATTGTTTATCTTTCTTTCTCCTAAAGTTATATTTACCTGGTTTTAGCAGTGGAATTCTTGGGCCCAGCGGTTCCACCAGCTATCTTTATTGGATGTAGGCTTCCCAGTGCATTATATTAGACTCTATTTCGTATCTCCTATTGAAATACAGGGTGATCCGTAACAAATTGACCATCGACTTTTAATTTTTTGTTTTTTTGTTTTTATATCACCCATTTGGGAGCTATTGTGTTAGCGATCAAAATCGGTAGTCATTGCGTTTGTCCATTCCGTCCGTCCGCGTCTGTCCACCCCTACAACTCCCGAACGGAAGGTCGGATCGACAAGCGGATTTCATCATCAATGCAGAGGCCCAAAAACTGTATGAATTGGCTATGTTTAGATACAAACGCCCCCCCGCTATCCATGTTCGAAATAGTTGGCATTGTTTTCATTGGACTTCTGCGATTAGCTTAAATGTTAGAAATGGAATCGTCTCATTTCAGCTATAACGTGATCGGTAAGTTCTGGGTCTCATACGCTGAATGTTGTCAGTTCGGATCCGTGTATTTACTTTTTTGTTTTTTTCTTCTCTTAATTTTTTTGCCTCAATGTTCGCGTTGAATTTCTTTTTGTTTTTCTTATTTTCCTAACATTCTTTTCGTTTTTTTCTTAACTTTTTTTTTATATTTTCCCTTTCGTTATTGTACTTCCTTTTTTTATTATTATTATTTTAAAAGTTTGTTATTTTGGGTCGCCTGTTTTTATTTTATTTATTCTCAAAAATTAATCGCATTATATTTCCCAAAACATCAGAAAATGACATTTTAAATTTAGCGTCAGTTGATTCTCCCTAAGATTTTGTTGCTGGTGAATCCGAGCACGTTTTTCTTCCCAAATATTCCTAAAATTAGAGACTAATTCAAACAATTGTGAAAGGTATCGTCTGATAGCGAAGATATTATTATAATTTTGTATTGATAATTCGTAAGACGGATAATTACTACCATTTAATTCCCTACCTGACAGTTTAGCTCATAATCACACCTATTTTTTTCCTTTCTTTTATCGATTTGGCGGGAATTTCATTCTGTGGCTTCTTATATTGATTTTTCATTTGATTCTCTTCACTCTGGAAGCAATCCTTCACAATTTTGTATTATGTTGATGTAGGAAATCTGAGCTATTAAGCAATGGGAAACTCTATCTAACGAATCAATTTTACAACTGCAGTCTGTCAAATGAGAGAAAAATGGACCATGCCCATTTTCAGCGGGCAAAGTTGGTTTTTTGTTTAGCGATTGCATGTGTATAGTTCCTTCTCCTGTAGTTTCCCTACTGCCCTGTAGAGGGCATCGCGCTTCCGTTTTATTCTTCATATTCCTTTATAAAAGTTTTTTTCTTCATTTTTGATTCTTTATAATAAATGAAATTGTTAATTTATTACTTAGGATTTTTTACGATCTCAGTGTTCAGTGAAGTTATGAAAAGAATTGTTTATTTTGAGTGAAATTTAAAATTACATTGCCGTCGACAGTTGAAATTCTTACGCCTGTTGCATCAGCAGTAGCTTTCCAGAGTTTTGTCACCTGCAGAAGTCTTAAAGTGCACGTTCACATTGTTTATAATCTGTTGTGCTTGGTTGTGGATTGTTTTGCAAGAAACGCCATGGGAAACTACTGTACGTTGATGTTTATATTCCGAATCCAACTGAGAATCCATAGCTGACACCATGTTTAACAAGTCTCAGGAGGGAGGGCGGGGCTTATAAAATGTGCCAGACACACTAACCGAGTAGTACTTCTCCCTGATTGGTGGTTTTTCTCTCATCAGCCTAAGTTGCTACTGAAATGCCTATGCTTTTATTCTCTCTTAAGTGTAGTTTCAGACTGAATTATTTTTCATTGTTTTTCTTGACACCTACTGTCGTATCACTACAAGCATCTTATCATGATCAAATATTTACGTTGTTCTCACTGTCAGCTAAATAATATTGTCAGAATCTCAATTGAGTAATTCGTCAGCGTTTGAAGATATTCAAAAACACTGTCTCTCATTCATTGGAGTCAAGTCTTTATCTAGTGCTCCAACGTTACCCTGAACTTTATCAATTTCTAAAAAAACATCTGCCAGAAGATGCCTACATGGCGCATTCGAAATTTAAAGTGAAAACAAGAAGTTCAACAGAACTTAAAGTTTACTTTCTTCAAACCAACCGCGGGTCATCTGCTCAGGTAGGAGAGAATGCAGTTGTGTATTTTTCCTTTGCAAAATATTCTGAAGTATTGCAAAGGAAAAATACACAACTGCATTCTTCCCTATCTGAGGAGATAACCTGCGGATCTTGTGATCAGGGATCATATATATCACTAATATATAAGCCATTCAAATTCTTCTTCTAACAATATACATATGTAAATATATACTGTAAATATATATTTTATTTCCACTTTTTGACGATTTTTCCTATTTTCAAAACTTTATAGTCACGCTGGTTTTATAGCTTTTGGCACAAAAATTTTCAGAGCTTTTAGGGCATTGGTTTGATCTACAAATAAGTATATAAAAATTCGAAATTTGGAAATAAGAAAAATTAAACATATCTGTCTGATATAAAGGAAGTTATTCGACAGTGCGTTTTAACTCTCTGAAGACCTATTGTTTACGGCATTGATATATTTTTCCCCGTTACAACTCTATAATGATAGTAATACATCAATTCATTACTAATAATGATAAGTATTAATATTGCAATTTATTTGTACAAGTGTTCCATTACAAAGGATTGCATAAATACCATCTTGTTAGTCATCTAACAAAGATCTCAATAACAATAAATTCTTCCTTTACTCTTCATAAATAACTTCTTAAATTGTCTGTATATTGGGGAAGCCGTGCTGGCGTGGTCGTGCGGTCTCGGCGGCGGCCAGCCGTGGCGTCCAGTGCGCCAGTTCCTGGGTTCGAATCCCGGCAAGGGCATGGCTGTTTCAATTTCCTTTCCTGTGTTGTCCAGCCTCTTCTTCACTTTCTCTCTGGTCTGACGTCATTCCTTAATGGCGTCCTGGGGGAAGGCAACGGGAAACCACCCCCAGTATCTGTTCCCTAGTTTATCTACGGCTTCTCCTAGGGGTTCGCCCTTCGGGGGTCACTAGGTTCCGTAGACCGCGTAACTTCGTATATACGAAGATCGCACATCATGATGATGATGATGATATTGGGGAATCAAAAAATGCATAGAAACGCGTCTCAAGCAACACGCCCATGCTGGTAAAAAAGGAACTATTTTATATAATACTGCATGCCACTATCTAAACAATGGACATATATTAGACATCACTAATCCCATCGGCATTAGAAAGGATACATATTTACGCAAATTTTTATGAGCCTGGAATGATTAGGCTTCTTCAAAGCTACAATCAGCATCTGTCGGTTGCTATTATACTGGAATATGGAATTTAAATTATCGAAAGGAATGGGGGAAAAATATATCACCCATAAAATATATCGGTGTGTTATGATGTTTAATAGTGGAGTTTCGATGACAGAAGGCTTATTCCGGTCTAGTCGTTATGATAATTGACGCTTGATGAAGGTTCATTTCCTTTTTAGATTGATCATTATTTTAGACGCACTAAGGAATCCAATAGAGAAGGATTAATTTAGGAACGGGGGAGGGGGGAAAGAATCCCGTCGCGATGGGGGTTCAAAACGTACATAGAGTTTTATTGTGTGCTTTTTTTTAATTGTATGTGTGCTTTTGTAGTTGGCGATATTATTGTTTTTATCTGCACGTTAAAATGCTTTTAAAATCTTCTTTAGTATCTTCAATATTTCGTTCTTTTTACCGAAAAGCGTTTTCCGGTTCATAAAATGAGGAAAAGAATTCTTCTTTTTTCTCAACTAAAATTCGTTATAATACAATTCAAACTTACAATCTTTCAATTATCACATTTCATTCAAGCCTTTTACAACAACATTAAAAAGAATTCATGAAGAATTTATTTTTAAACATAAGAGTAATACGAGGTTTGTTTATTTTTATAACGTCTCAATAACTCTAACTTGAACTGAAGACCCATTTCTATTATTATAACTTGAACTGAAG
>JAFIDM010000004.1:352619-385765 GCA_023159025.1 Thereuonema tuberculata
CCCCCCCCCCTATGTTCGCGATATTTGCAATTGTTTTCATTGGGGTTCCGCTATTAGCGTAAATGTTGCAACCTTCTCATTTCAGTTGTCAGCTATATCTTGATGCAGTCTTCAACTGATTTACTGTAGGTTGTCGGTTCGAGTCCCTGTATCTCCTTTATTTTCTCAATGTCCGCGTGGGTATTTTTTCTTTTTTTTATTTTCCTAACTTTATTTTAATGTCCTTCCTTTTTTTTATTATTTTTTTTTTATACATTATTGACTCTCCCTTAAATTTATGCTTTAGTACAAAATTATATTATACTTGTATGCAATTTAAGGTTGAGTCCCCAGTGGTTAGTGGGGCAATAATATAATGAGAGACCTTTTTTTTTTTTTTTTTCACTCAACCAAATGCAAGAAGAGGCAACCTCTAGCTATTGTTAAAAAAAAAAAAAAAAACACCATGTCTTTTGCCATATTAGAACATTGAAACTCAACTGTTGTTAATAATACAGAGTAAGACAAGTTCTCTATCCTCAGCCGAACGCAAGAAGAGGCAATCTTATCTCTGACTAATAAAAATCAAAAATTTGACACTACCTTCTTCCTCAAGTTGTAAGTTGCATGACGATCTTCTTTAATTCACTGTTATTCAAAGAATTAGATTCAACGAAGCTTTCCACAGCTTTTTATTTTATTTTAATTTATTTTTATTTTATTTTAATTTATTTTATTTAGTATATTTTTTGTTCTAACTGTGTTTCTGTAGCCCGATGAACGGAATTACGGTAACAGCTTTTTCTTACAGAATTGCTATTTTTAGAAAAGGCGTCAATAGTTTCAATAGCGGCCACCAGAGGGAGAAACGATCTACGTGGCCCTAGCATTATCTGTGGAATCTTTAAGGAAAAACTAAGAAAAATACGGAAAGACGATTATGCCTTCATTCAATACGAAATATAAAGTATCAATTTCTCTATATATCATTTAGTACTCAGACCGACAGGCTTTATAAAAGTGCAAAAAAAGTGTTTTGTCTTAAGCAGTCACAATAATATACAAACGATATACAAATGCCGCCTTAATTGGAAAGGTTACATTGCTATATCCAAAACAACGAAATAGAAAAAAAATAATGCAACTTTGGAAAGAATGCAACTGTACTTTTAACGTTAATTACGAATTTTATATCAGTTTTTTTCAGCGGCAATTATTCACATACGAATCTTCCTCAGCTGTATTCGAATGTTCGATATTTGTTTTTCCCTCCTTACAAAATTAATTCGGAAGCATAGTAAAAAGGATCGCAGTTATTTGAACATCTGTTTCATCAATTCAGTGACATCGGATAGGATTTCACAGCTTGTGGTGAAGCATCAGCAGTTTATGAGAATTGCTTTCAACTGATTTGAAGAAGGAAGTTTACGATTTCTTTTTTCTCAACGGAGTTGTTTTAATGTTTGTTTACAAGAATTCTTTTCTATGAAATTCAAATGAATGACAGTAAATCATCGTAGATACAATCGTTTGCAACCTCATCTGTTCATTTATGGGTTCAATTTTTGTTGTTGTTATTTATATCTCCCTGTGATGTTAAGTCACTGAGCTGTCATTCAGAAAGGCGTGATTCAAATCCGGGGACAGGCATGGATGTTTTTCTCCCGAAGTTCCTCTGCAAGCTTAAGATGTTTAAGACTATACGTTTGTGTTGAATATTTCAATGTAAATACAAACAAATATTTTTTTTTTTTTTTTTTATTTTATTTTATTCATCAAAATATTACATTATAGTCCTACTAGGTTAATTGACCTGTGTTGTAGGTGCTGTGAGTTAAAATGATATCAGAAACAAAAATGGTCCTATATACATTTAGAGTAAATAATTTTACAAATAAAATTAGAATAAGCAATATTTCAAAATTTGAAAATAAAAGTTATATATAAACTTTTATGATATCTTATAAATGCATAACTTATGAGTACATAATAAATGTAAAGTAAAGTACATAAAGTATACAAAATTAATCCTTTTTTTTTTTTTTCAAAATTAGTCGACCCAAATAATTTTACCAGATATTATATCTCTATATATTATTTTTTTTAAGATAGATATCTTTTCAATTTTTTTCATATCAATTGAAAATTGGTCGAATATTTTATTAATAAGTCTGTTTTTAATTCGTAATCCGAAGTTATTTCTTGGATTATCAAAGACTTGTTTAGTAATAATATATTACTTCTTGTTGTATGGATATTTTCTTCCTGCATGTTATAACATATTATATAATATTTTTGCATAATTAAATTAAAAATAACTCTTTGTTGAGGAAATAATATTTTATTATTTATTAAAATTTGATTTTGTTGTTCAATTTGCAGTTTATTAAAGTTAGGAAAAATGAAATTTATTATTTTTTTCAAGATTCAAGATAATTTTTCAAGATAATTATTTTAATCTATATTACTAAAATCTTTTATTTCTCTGTCTGTCTGTCTGTCTTTCTGTCTGTCTGTCTGTCTGTCCGGCGCAATTTTCTGAGAGAATGGAAAATAGAAATAATTTTTACAATGAAACATCCGCGACAGGAATCGAACCTGCAACCTTCTGATCCGAAGTCAGATGCCTTATCCATTAGGCCATAGGGACTACAACTCTTTTCATATGGTTTTTTGGCTTATTGATGGGGGAAAGGAAAGGAGATATAAGGAATGTATTCAATCTTTTTTTTGAATCTCAACATTGTTTATTTATTTCACATCAGTCAGTTTATTTGTAATTCGAAACTGACAATTAGAACGATAATTGCCGAAACATTGCAATATTTTAAATATTCTTACTTAACCAAATCCTATGTGATATTGAAAAATATGTGGGTGTACACGCCAGATGTTGGAGTAAAGAAAACATAGTCAAGAAAGAGAGAAGCACTCTTTTTTTGAGATGGAATACCGAAAAAATCACTATTTGCAACTCAAAAACCATCAATAAATGTAACTCAAACGTCACTGAAAAGTGACAATTATAATTAAAATGAGAGTCAAAAAAGAATGATGCGATACTTCTATTAGATAGAATACTGAAAAATCACTATCTGTAACTCAGAAACCATCAATATTTGGAACACAAAAGCCACTGAAAAGTGCCACTTAGAATAAAAAAAGAGACTCAAAAAAGAAAGAAGCAGTATTTCTATTAGATAGAATACTGAACACTATTGTAACTCAGAAACCACTGAAAAGTATCATTTGGAATAAAAAAAAAAAAAAAAAAAAAAAGAGTCAAGAAATAAGAAGGAGTATTTCATTAGATAGAATACTGAAAAATCACTATTTGTAACTCAAAAACCATCACTATTTCCAACTCGAAAACCACTGAAAAGTATCAATAGGAATAAAAAAAAAAAGATAGTCAAGAAAGAAAGATGCACTATTTCTATTAGGTAGAATACTGCTCAGAAGTTAGACGTCTTAGCCATTAGACCACTAGGCCTACATTCTAATCTCTGTAAAAAATAAAAATATATCATAGATATATGATTTACAAGGTGGTTCTAAAAGCAGTCGTAGATTGAGAGAATATAGACATCAAAAATTAAATTAAAATAAAGCTTTTAAAAAATTTTAGTTTTAGTTTCCTTGATGTAATTTGTGTGTGTGTGCGTGTGTGTGTGTGTGTGTGTGTGTTTGTGTGTTTTTTAATAAATAAAAAATTGTTTTCCGTTACATAAGGGAGGCTTCCGGAGCGAAGCGACGGGTAGCCGACTAGTTATTTTTATTAAATTAGGAGTTTAATGTATGTTGAATATATTATTAAATGAGTAAAACATTGACACACAAATGTAGGAAACATTTATGAAAAAAGAATACATTACATAAATGGCCTGGACGTTTCGACATCCTAAACGGAGTTTCATTCTCAACGGAATTCCCTTTAAGCGTTGTAAACTAACAATGAAATGTGATTAAAAACCGTGCTCAGGGATTAACATCACGTGAGATCTTAATATGCATTGGTGCAGTTATGGAGTCGATGTCTTCCAAGATATGATGTCGTCATCGTGTATAGTCAGGGACCAAAGTGAAAAGCTTGTTTTGTGGTATGAATAAAATGTTTTGACTGTTTTTGATAGCTTATGTTATGTAGATTTCAGATCCGATTGATGCCACTCTGTCAGACTTAAGCAATTTAAATAATTCAAGATGGCGTCCAATATGGCCGCTAGAAAATTGACAGCTTTATTGTGTAGCAATAATGACATGTGATGGAGGAGTAAGAAAATAGCATTAACTTGGTAATAAGATCAACCAAAAACATTTTATTAGTCGAAAATAATTAGGATTTTTGTATTTCAAACATAAAAAGCTCTTTGTTTTCTTCATTTCTCTGCTATTCAAACGATGCTGGATCTATGCATTGTAATACAGGATCATTTGCAGATAACCATAAAATAATTTGGAAGTGAGGACTCCCAACAATTTGTACAAAGCATTTGTTAGTGGGAGGAAATGCAGGAGCTCGTGTCTGAGGTTGACCAATAGTTTTCACTTCTGTCATATCAACAGCGCCTTTTATGCCATTCCTTTCATTCATCTGTTATACTGCTTTCAATATAATCCAATTTTTGTAGCTCTTTACCAGACTCAAGGCATTCTTTTCTTTCCTATTCCATAGAATGAGGCAACAGAATCACAACCAGAGAGGCATGAGCAGCTGGAGAACTTGAAATTATGTTATCACATTTTGATACCGTTGCTTTGATGTCCTTGTTGAGTTTAATGACACAATGCAGACTTCGTTTTTCAAACCTAAGCAATGTAAAAACTTTAAAGTGTGTTGTTTTAGTGATTAAGAAATCTATACATATGAGACACACTACGATTTTCTTTTAAAAATTATTATTAAAAATTAAAAACTAAAAATATATACAATATGTTAAAAACATTCCCTGGACGGTTTCAAGGAATTCAAGTTCCCCATCATCAGCAACTTGAATTCCTTGAAACCGTCCATGGAATGTTTTTAACGTATTGTATATATTTTTAATTTTTAATAATAATTTTTAAAACAAATCATAGTGTGAATCATACGTATAGATTTCTTAAACCTAAGCAATGGTAAAAGTACAAAAGAGTAGGACAAAGACATCTGTATTATCGCATATAAATATGAACTATTTTATTTTCTTATCTTTAATTTCAGCTATCTGTTGATGAATCATAATAACGTCTGTCTCTTCGTATTCTCTTTGTCTCTTAACTTCTCAAGAACATTTTCTAGAAAGTTTTTCAGGAAATCACACACAGTTTCTCCTACAGGCCAGTGCATGGCTCACAGTAAAGCACAACCATCAATGACAATTAGTGAAGGTGAGTTATTTGTTCTGATCGATTGTGGCATAATTATAGTGTTCATCAAAAAGACTTGCCAACAGCCTCTCTCATGCTGTCATCGTCTTCAAACATAGATGGGGGCAGAAGAGCAAGTTTGCATTTCAATATATCAGTCACTTTTACATCTCTGTTTGCATGAAGAGCTACTATTCTCGAATATACTGTAAAAGTGTAGTATCTATGCGCAATGTAGTCTGACATTTACCAAGCTCTTTCTTCACATTCATGGTGACAACAGATTTCTGAATAGTAGCATAAAACTCACTAGGGAGGCTTTTTTGTAAACTTCCACACTGTTGTAGTTCCCATTTCATATGCCTTGTCCACATTAACACCTTTGGATGCTACTTTTCCAGATACGATGTTTACCAGTCGCTCAGGATGTTCCGATGGATTTAAAGGCTGTATGCATAACTCGGATTTTTTTCTGACTTCAGCATCGTGGCTAATTCTTCCTCTGGTTTCTTTCTTGTGAAAATTCAACTCTTGAGGTCCTTCTCTCATTTCACCTAGATCATTCTCTATCTCTCTGGTCAAAATCCCAACGTTTTACTCCGGCATTATTCACTGTCAAATCAGTGAGAGATTCCTGTTTCACCATGCCCGTATCTCATAAATATACTTTCAATCGTCATATCTGACCATAATCTTTTCGGTTTCTCATTACATGCTCTCCTTTCAAAAAATAGTCTAGGCCTTTCTGTTGCATCTTTTTCATGAACATTACATAAACAGAAGCATATCGTAAATTATTCCAGTGCCCAGCAGCAGCAAAAATAGGGCAACATTTCTACTATACCACAAGGGCGAAAAGACCCATCTACTTCGCTCTCTGTTCTCACGAAATTGATCGTTAGCAGGACTAGTTTAACAAAACAGTAAATCCACAAGTGCTGCTCTGAGGCTCTTCTAACTTATCATAGCAACAAAACTAATCGCGCCATTCTCTTTCAAAGCCGGTCGCAACAGTTCTTCTGCCAATAACATTAATGCTCACATGATCTGACGAAATTTTTTACCTTTCATAAATTATAACACTCAAGCCAATGCACATTCTAGGATTTCTACTATATCCCTCTCGGCCGTAAGTGAACTTATGCACCCGAAGAACAAAGTCGGACAATTGTTCCAAGTCGTTCCATATAATATCAACAACTACTTTCTGAATTACCTTGATCTGTTGTGAACATAACTCTTCGCTTAGTGATGGCAGAAAAATGAAGAAAACAAACAGCTTAATTCCATTGCTAGCCCAGAGAACATATCAATCTCTCCAGACAACGATCCGATGTCAATCCGATGAATCCTGCATAACTACGAGATATACGATTAAATAATATTTCATGTAGCTTAATGTGTCAGTGTGTTCATGAAGAGGAATAATGCTGTAATCCGTATACTAAAATAACTGAAATAGTAACTGGAAGTGATTCTGAAGAAGAAGAATTTTAGTTCGATGATTATTTTTCATTTTCTGATGATCAAGATATCTGTTCCTTTTTAATTCAACTTTAAGTTCCTTATTGTAATTCCCTGTTATGTTCCTTATTATTAAATATAAAAATGTTTCCCCAAGATTACATGTAAGGTGTAGAAGTTCCATGTGATTTTTATGTTTGAAATACGAAAAATCCTAATTATTTTCGACTAATAAAATGTTTTTGGTTGATCTTTTTACCAAATTAATGCTATTTTCTTACTCCTCCATCTGAAAAACATATAAAATGATATGTCACATGTCATTATTGCTTCACAATAAAGCTGTCAATTTTCTACCGGCCATATTGGACGCCATCTTGAATTATTTAAATTGCTCAAGTCTGACAGAGTGGCATCAATCGGATATGAAATCTACATAACATAAACTATCAAAAACAGTCAAAACATTTTATTCATACCTCAAAACAAGGTTCGTCTATTTTTCGGCATTTGGCACCCAGACTATTTAGTCGTATTCCCAATGCTTATTTAATGATTAAAGGAAGGAAGGAAATATCGGAAAGAAATATATTCTTCTGAGTGAAGAATAAAATTATGCAGAGATACTGCTTGCCTAAGCCATAAAGACTGGGTTTGGCGCACTGCCAAAACAATGGAACTAGCCGAAGAGGAGAAAGGAAGCTCTGGAGGGACGGAAAAATACTCTTGAAATTTCCTTTAGTGATCGCAGTGTTTTCTTCTCTCTTTTGCGCTTGTTTAAATTTAGTTCTTTCTATCGTACGATCGTCATATCAGTCAAGTTTAGTTATTTTCTAGTATTTTTATATTTTACTGTTTTTCGGCACATACCCATCTCCTCTATTTTCACGCCGAGAAAGAGGTCGGAGCGACAAGTAAATCACATGACCAGTCTCTTTCGTCTGGCTAAGCAGTATATTTTTCCTTAGTAGTTGAAGTACAAGTATTTTCAATGATGCAGAAAGTTTTTAGGCCTGGTACCGTTGAATTCCGAGAATGGAACAAGAATTCAGTGTACTACATCAACAAGTTACGATGCAAAGAATTACTCCGATAATGTGCAAAATTCTTAATATTTGTACTCGAAGAAGATCGGCTAAAACGTTGACAAAATGAACTGTGTCATTTACAATGAACTGAATTGATCATTAGAAGATGATCGCAAGTGTTAGCTAATTTTGAAGATTATTTATTTGAATGTTGATAATGTAGCCCAGCAAAGATTAAGGAATGGAAATATAGAAGTTCTTAGAATATATGTTATTATTTTAACTGTGTTATTTTTCTTATTAATTTTTTTATCATTAATCATAATTCATTGGCATAAGTACACTCAAAATTATTATTTCTGCTCTATTGAACTCCAATCTATTGAAATAGAACATCATAAATAGCAATAGGATAGAAATTCAACGCTTTATTTTGGGAATTTTTGCTTCCTTCTCGCTCTAATGTCTTCGTAAGATATAAAACTTGGAAAGGTTTCAAATATAAAAGTTAACCGTTAGGGGTAAAGTGTACAATCCGTATCACCGTAAGGATACATCACCGACGGGCGTTTTACCGCTTCACCGCTTTTGATTCCGTGCAAGGATACATGATGTTTACGCATGTGCTATTGTTCCACGTGTTGTTTGAAGACAGCATGGCAGTGCAGGGTGAAGCTGAATTGACAGGTCCGGAGAGATTGTGAAGGGCTATTTGATGCTTATGTGACAGAATTTATATGGCGGATTAAATGGAATTATATTTAATCAAGTACAAGGAAATGGTTCACGACATTTCTGGATGGAATAGTTAGAATTTATCCGCCACAAACGGGTGACGCCATCACGAATGATAATTTACAGTATTCTTAAAAAAAGCATTAGGCTGACCCGCGCCGCAGGCAGATATTAATAGGCGAGGATGGAAGCCGAAGGTGTACCGTGGGAGACACGACGCGATTGCAAGCTGTTCCAATCCATCCAGCGGTTCCAAACGTATTACTGACTTTATGTAGGTTCCGTCTCAATGAAATACAAGTACGGACACAGTCACAGAGACCGCCATTTTCGTGGCAAAAGAGTAGATTCTGCGTGGCTTAGGACATTCAGCTGTAAGCTATTTGCGAACGAACATCAAAAGGAAACCATTACTTTTTTTCTCCTCCAAATATCATCTTTTTCAGTTTTATCTAGAAATTTTAATATAGACATCTGATTTCTTAAATTAAGAAAAGTTTTTGTTATTAAAGAAATAATTTGGAAACATCAATACATCAACACAAATCAGTAAGTGATTATATAAAAAAAATTATGGTACATTTGTTTGTGTAGATTGCAATAATAATAATAAAGAATGGTAAAAATCTTGAAAAAAAAAAAAGAAAGTTTGCAAAAAGGACTTTAATATTACTAAGAGATGGATACATGACAGTAAGTTGGTCATTAATGAAAAAACCTATTCCTTTACTTTATTGAATGAAAATAAAAGAACTACAACAATTATTCATTGTAATGACAGCTACGAACATAGAAAACAAATACATTGGATCTTGTAAGTTGCTTAAAGTGTCCACCATGAGCGTGCCTGCATAATTGCGCTCATTCAATTACTTCCCGCATATCATTATTCAGCTGCTGAGGAGTTATACTGGCTGTCGTTGATCATAATCTATTCTAATAGAGATCAACTAATGTTGTAGATGGTCTCGAATAAACAATATTTTTCAGGTGAGGGAAGAGGAAGAAGTCTAATACCGGCAGATCTGGTGATCTAGGTGGCCACGGTACCGTATTACCATTTGTTCCAATCCAGTGATCGCCAAATATGTGCAAGTGATACATTGTTGAATTCCAAATTTCGAGTAGAATTTAAATACGTCTAAATATATGTGTTCCATTTAAGATTGCAAAGTTGATGATATTTCAAAAACGAATACAGTGTCTTCCGTATTTGCCAACTGCTCGCAGGCGAGCTGAAACTGGTAGTGTTTTAATCCTGTTAATGTGTTAAAATGTTTTCCATATTCTTTTATGCATCCTTGTTTGCATTGCACTACAAGGATTCATTAAAAAATATTTGAGATGTACCACAATCCTTTTACCCCCGGTATACATCATTTTTAATAGTATGCCATTAGAAAAGTTTGAGAGTGCTTCATAATTTTTATTTAGTTTAGCAAAATAGTCGTAATGGACTCAATTCCACACATGTAATAATCTGGGTAAACAAGAATTTCAACTAAATTCTGTTCGTCCTAACAATGAAGGTTCATAATATATTCATTCACATTCAAATCATTCTTAAAATATATTTCAGAATAATTTTAAATGTTTGAAAGAAACTGTTATTCATCTACAGGGTTGCACATCCAAAACCGGCCCCAAAAGGTTTCAAGGTAATTTTGATAGTTCGACGCCATTTTTTAACTATATCCTGAATCTTTGATTTAGTAGGAACTTTTATGTTGTTTGAAGTCTATCCAAAACTTTCCTAAGGTGTAAATATTGGTTCCACAATGTTTATTTAAAGGGAGTTACCTAAACCTGTACTTAACTCTATGCAAAGAGATGAAAAGAGATACAAATAATCTAGAAATCTTTCAGAAGGATATTTAATAAACAGTAAATATCTTGGTTACAATTCATCTTCTTCTTTAAGACGGCTATATTCTAATATCGTGTTTTGAACTATTAAAAGTCTTTCTTTAATCAGTTCTCTCAAGTAAAGCGTCACTTTATTTTAACACTTAAATGTTCTTTATTTTGCTTTACTTTAAGGTTAAATGTCTTTGACCTTGCTTTAAAATTTAATCGTAGAATTCTTGTCTACGAGAATCTTTAATATAGAATAATTCCTTAATCGCGATTCTATATTAATCTCTAAACTTGTTGAATCTGGCTCTCTTTACACGTCCTTTACGTTTTGAGAATGAGCTGGAAAAATAAATATGGAAAAATGTGACTTACGATCTTTCCTAGATAATTCCCTTGCCATCTCCTGATAACTTAATCGTCCTGATAATAACTGAAGATAATCCTGAAAGATAATAACACTCGAACCGCTAATTCCAAGATGGATACCCGTTGCTTAGTGACGGAGGAATCCCTGAAAAACATATATGAAATTAGTATTGGTTATTTACTCTGGAATCCTTCAATATCTCGAAATTCAAAGGCATTAAATATTATGCAAATATCCTTTGTCCTTCTTTGCATGAATACTTAACAAGCTCCTAAGTCCTTGAAATTTCTATTATCATCATAAACGTAAAAGCCATTTTTTTGCATTCAACGTCTTGTAGCGAAAAGCCAAATTCGTCTTCTGGCACATAACACCATCGATCTTCGTGCATCACGCGAATGTCATTGTTCGCCTAACAAAGCATAGCGAGAACAGCAACAGCTTTACTGTTCACTAATCACTTGATTGTTCTTGTACAATCATTTCTTGGTAACACAGTTGTTCACAATAATAATTGCAGTACTTCCATTTATTGAACAACATTTTATCACCAGGATATTTTGCTTGATAACGAACCAACACAAATGAATTTGTGCGAACATACTCCTCCACAACAAACGCTTTGTGAAATTGAATAAGCCATTACTCACACACAGGCCGACCAACACTAAACAACACTCATCAGCGCATGCGCGACTGTGGTGAACAATATGCGGAGCTGATGTCATCAAATGCGCATGATCATTAGCGTTGAAAACTGTCTTTAGCAAACATACAATATATATCAGAAACCTATTGGGGCCGGTTTTATGTGCGATATTGAAGGATTTTTTACAAATGTTTCCATTACATTTAATAAAGTAATGAAATATTTTGAATGCCGTAGAATTTTAGAAACAAAAAGTGGGTATCGGAGGTTTTTAGTAAATAAAATGTGCGCCTTGAAGCAAAATAAAGATTGAAAAGCACTCCTATGTACAGTATGTCTGAGAATTCTTGGTCCACTGTTGACTATTACTGAGGTTGTTGTTGTTGTTTTTTGTTGGTGTTTTAATGGCGCAAAAGCAGCAGTGGCTAAGCTGCGCCAATTACTGAGGTTGATGAGGTTGATCTACGCCTTTTTTCTGTTACTTTAACAAGAAAAGTGTGAATTAAAAGTCATTGTTGCAATGGTCTAATAGTGCTGTTTGTAGCCATACTCAACAATGGCCTAAACAGATCTGAGACCGACTGTGGATTATGGCAAGAAAGGAAAATATAGAATTGCTTTGTTGATATGAGTCTGGTGTTAGTGAAAGATATGCACAAATAAATACCAATCATGAAATCTTATTTTGTTAGAAAAAAATATAGAAAAGAATGTAGGTTTTGTTAAAAGCAGAATTCTTTCTTCAAAGATAGAATTGCTTCAAATTCGTAATGAAATACGTAGTTGAATTCCGTTGTTCAGATAACTAAATTGATTATTTCTTTACAATTTCTAGCCAGGGATGTATTTATAGCTAATCACTTGTTATCAAGGAGCTCTTCAGTAAAATATTTAATACATAGAAGAAAACAGATTTTAGTGATTGCAAACCATAAACACAAAAATCTGAAAGCGTACAGCGCGCCCATTCATTACTAGTTTTTATTTTACATTGATGGCAAATGTATTTGATACCAGTTGGACTCAAGAGAACACAATCTCTTTTTATATGAATGACGTTTAAGTTTTTCTGCTCCTTTCATTCTTAGAATAGTCTAAGAAATCGTTGAAAAATACATGAAAGGAAAGAAATTATAATTCATAGATACAAAAAAATTAACAATACATAAAACTCTTTTTTTGTTGGCAAACAATTACATAACTTACAAGTTAAAAGGGTGAGACCGTGTTGACAAGTGACATCCCAAAACATTTCTCGCTTAATTGGCGATCATCAGTTGAGAGTAGTCATTGGAAACACATAAGGTCTCAATACCGAGATGAATATAAATGGAATGGGAATGGCACCTCCAGGAAAAACAAAATACACATTAAAAATAAAGAAAGCCATTTTCTTTCCTTAACTTTTAATGTGTATTTTATAAACATAGACATCTCCAGAGTAATAGCCACTGTTTCGCACAAACTAGATCCATTTCGAAAGTTGACAATTTCGTGTTTCTGTTTTTCCTCTTTGTATGTTTTTTTTGCTTTATTTTACTGCATTTTTTTAAATCTTTTTTTCCCAGATGTTTACATATTTTTTTTATCTTTTTATTTTTGTTGAATATATTCTCCAGCATCCGTTTCTTCTATTCTTCCTTATCTCTTATATCTTTTAATATTTCCTTTTCTCTTTCTGTTATTTGCCTTTTGTCATTTTAATATTTTTTTATAATTTTTGTCTTTCTTCGTTTCTATTCTATATTTTTATTTTACTCTATTTTTATCCTTATCTGATGGTTCCTCCCATTTAGAGAGTTTCTTTATTAGTCTTTATCTGATAGTGCTTTATAGGCACGTTTACACTTGCAAAAGTGCAAAAATTGTCAGTTGTTTACATTTTGTCTGTATATCAGTCCGTTCGCATGAAACAACTCGAATTTTCATGAAATTTGATATGAGGGAGCTCAACAAATTCAGCCACCAATCCGAAAACAATATAAACGATATTTGATAAAAATTAAATACATTAAATTTAATTTAAGTAAAAATGGGATAATATTTAATAATCCTTGTGGAAAGAATCCCCCCAAAATTATAAAATCCTTAAATTACCTAAGGTAATTGTCGTCATTTAAAACCTGGACGACGTTTCCATCTGGCTGCAGTTGAAAATAATGAGGCTGAAACGTCCATGTACACGTGTTTTAAATGACTTTAGGTAATTTTATGATTTTATAATGTTATTACTTTTATTTTATTATTATTAATAATAATAGTATATTACGAATATGAAAACGAAGAATAGGTCTACATCTTATAATAGCTTTTAGGAATTTCTATTTGCTTTAAAAGGCTGTACCCATAGACATACACGAGCTAGTTAATTCAGGAAGCGATTAATTTACTAGGAGCAAGTCAAGTGAAATTTTTAATGATCACGTGACCTTGGATTCTGAGGTCATTTTCTAAGTCGAGAAAGTGACCTTATAAGCGGGATGTCTTATAACCGATTCACATGCATTTGTCAATAAATAAGCATTATATAAATACAGTATAATTCTTTGTAAAATTTAATACGTACAAAAATCTCAGTTTATTAGGTTATAATTTTTTAATTTAGTTGAACCAATTAAAATTAGGAATCAGAAAGAAATTATTTTTAAAAAATTGTAATTCGGAATAAAGTTGTATACAAATAGTACTAGAATGCTCAAGCAAAGTACTGATGTACAACTGACCTTACTTAAAATAACCCACAATACAGGACTGTCGCGATTTTGGTTTCATCTTTTGTATAATGTTTTCTAAGTTTTGTAGTTTCTGAAAATGTTCTTCAGCTCCATCCTGGCTCGTAAAAAAATGTCTTACGACATTTAATGCTCTTTGCGCTTCTGCTTGTGTCACCGCTTCACTTTCAGTATCACTGTAGTTATCCTCACTTTCTAATGCATTGGAATCTAAAACTTGCGAAACAATTTCGGAAATCAAAGCTTGAGAAGTGGTAGCAATTTCATCATCCATTCTCACGTATTCACTTTCCCCTTCTACTGCACAGTCGCGATTTCTGAGATCTTGTATTAACACAGCTAAAGGAATATCATCTTCATCTGTTATTTCATCCACACTATTTGTAGAAAATTGAAAAGCAGCATGTCGAAAGCAATTTGAAATGTATGTGTTTGACACCAAGCTCTAACTTTTATGAATATAAAAAACTGCATCTAACAAAGACAAGTGAAAATTTTTTTTCTCATCAATTGCTGAAATCAAGTCTTTCATAAGGAGCTTTCTGTAGTTCATTTTCAGATTTTGAATGACTCCCTGATCCAAAGGTTGCAAAACACTGGTAACATATGGGGGTAAAAGAACAAGCTCAATTGATTTCAACTGAGGTATGTTGATATGAGCAGGACAATTGTCTGCGATGAAAACAACTTTTCTTTTATTTTTCAAAAAGTGTCTATCGAAACGCCGTATAATTTTCTCAAATATGTTAGCATTCATCCATGCCTTTTTGTTTGCATCATAATCCAAAGGTAAAGACTTAACGTTTTAAAGCAATGTGGCTTTTGAAATTTTCTGATAACTAGCGGTCTCAGTTTTCCAGAGCCATCCATATTAGCTCCTAAAAAATTGTCAGTCTTTCTTTACTTTTTTTCCCCCCTATACATTTTTCTTTCTTGAAAGTAAGAGTTTTGTCGGGAAAGACTCGGAAAAAAGTCCACATTCATCAACATTGAATATATCGCAATTTTCATACCGCTTCAAAATGTCATCTAACACGGATTTCTTCCAATCACTTAAAACGTTATCATCCACGTCACCGGCTTCACCGCACACTGTTTTAAATATTAAGTCATGTCTTAATTTAAATCTCTGTATCCATCCATTGCTCGCCATAAAATCGTTCTCTTCTAATTCGGCGGCTATTTGTAGAGCTTTTTCTTTCAGTACTAAGCACGATATAGGCACATTATGTGCTCTAGCAAATTTTATCCATTGGAGAAGGCCTTCTTCAACTTTCTCATTCGGTGATAAACGATTCCTTTTTCTCTTTCCATTACGTTTCTGCAACAGTATGCGAGAACGGAATATTGTTGAGAGTCATTCGTGGTATCCCACGCTCTTTGGCAAAACATGCTTTCGATACATTAGATTTTTCAAAATCTTCGAAGATTTTCTTTTTCTCTGATAGAGACAACGTTTTTCTTTTTGTCGTCAACATAACACAAGCACGAAAACGTCAAAAATTATAATAATCTCCTTATAAATAGAAAACGTGGAATTCCTGACATGACATTTATTATTTATTGAATTGTTATAGATACGTTATTGTTTCTGTTTGCAAGCATCCTGACGTGATACGTTTTCATGCTTAAATATCAATTTGTACGATATTGTAATGAGATTCTTTGTTTGGAAAACAGAAATGCTAAATGTCCGAAACATATTGAATGCGATAATTTTTTTTAAATTCTTTGATATTTTAATTATTTGAAATAAACGCATAACAACAATGGAAGGCGAACGGTCCTCATTTATAATCTACATTCTTTAAATATTTCAAAGATGAAGCCTGTTAGGTATTATGGAAATTATAATCATGTTTTCCACTTGGAAACGAGAAGTCTTGACTTGAAAATGACTTCTTCTTCTCAAATGGAAACCATGGTTGTGGCTTTGTAATTTTTATTGTAATTAAATTTCCTGAAAACTGACTTCATCTTTGAAATATATAAACTTTGCTTTCTCTATGTACATTCTTGTCTTGCGGTTTTTTTTTTGTTGTTTTTTTTTTCAAGTAAGTTTCATTACAGTAGAGTCTCGATTATCCGAGTTAATGTGGACCAAGGCTAACTCGGATAACCGGAAAACTCGGTTAAAGCAAAAATTGTAAATAAAATAAATCGTATAGATTTAAATGTATATTTTAACAAATACAAAAGTTATACCGATACACCACATGCAATTCATACCGTTACGATAATTAAAGAGTTCTTTTACTTAAAAAAGCCTGTAATTGTTTTTTGTTTTACGTTACTTTGGCGTTTTTCTGCAGCAATGTTTCGCCATTATTTTAAGGATAACAGGATTGCTGGTGTCGCTTCTTCTTGTTGTTCTATATATTCAATAGCACTTTCGATAGCTTTTAGTCCATCTTTATGGGAGATTTTCATATGTTGATTTTCATCGTCACGGTCATCATCGCTAGATTCATTTTCCTTATTGACGATCATTTCATCTGTAATGTCTTGTTGTTCGTCAGCGTTTATCCAGTCACGTTTATCCTCTTCGTTGATTGATGAGATCAAGTTCAGAATTTTTTTGGATAGTTTTAAAAATGGAAAATGTTGAACCAAAAAAAAAAAACAAAACATCCTAGAAATATTTGATAGCTCGGTTAAAGCGGAAGGAAACTCGGATAATCGGGGCTCGGATAATCGGGGTTTTTACTGTACTTTGTTTCTTTTATTTTGTAAAATAAAATCTTTACCTTTAATGAGATAACTTCTATTTGGTTTTAAATGTAAGACTTTTGAATTATATTCTACTCCATAAAATTAAAAATACACGAAAACTTTTTTACGTTGAATTAAGCAATTACACAAAATTAATAAAATTTATTAGGTATTCAGTATTTAAATAATTTATTAATTAATTTGTGGTTCCTAGTCAGGACAAGCCAATTTTTATTTTTTTCGAAGTAATCAACATTAAACGAAAATTAAACAGCAGACAAATTATTTTGTTTCAAACTATGTATTATTACAACATTATTGCAACAAAATAATTTGTCTGCTGTTTAATTTTCGTTTAATGTTGATTACTTCGAAAAAAATAAAAGTGGGCTTGTCCTGATTACGAAGCACTGCTTTACCTTCCATTCGAAAGTAAACAGAGCAATTTCTTATGGTTGACACGATTTCTTATAATGATGATAGCTTAATTGTTGGTGTAACAAAATAATTTGATGTTAAAAATATGTATTAGAAAATTTTGTTATTTTTATAACTTCAAACGATTTTGTTATACCAACAATTAAGCTATCATCATTATAAGAATCTTTCTTTGTCAACATCTTCTCGTTATTAATACAGTGACATTATTAGAATATTTTATGTCATTGTATTAATAATATCAATAATTAATTAATTATCACACAAGATTGCAGATGTACAATGGAAATAAAAACTAGAATTGCAATGGCTAAGACTGCCTAAAGAACTAAAGAAAACTTACTGATACATAAAAAAGTTGATATTAACACAAGGAAAAAAAATATTAGCAACTTGTATTTGGTCGGTTGCATTATATAATTCGGAAATATGGACACTTAACACTAAGGAAAATATATTTTTAGAAGCCTTAGAGATGTGGTGTTACCGTAGAGTGGAAAAAATCAGCTGGACAGAAAGAAAGACAAATAATGAGATATTAGAAATAGTGGATGAAGAAAAGAAAATTATACGTCTAATTAAAAGAAGAAGATTAAAATGGCTGGGACATATATTGAGACATGATAATATACAGAGATGTACAGATATACAGAGAGTCTTGGAAGGGAAGAGTCCAAGCGAGGCTAGACGAAGAGGAAGACCTCACATTAAGTTTCTTACACAAACGTGCAAGGATTAAGGAGTTAGAGGCTTTCTGGAACTGAAGAGGAGGATAGAAACAGATTGAAGAACAGGATCTCCTCCTCACCAGTCTTTGGACTGAGTCAATCATTAATAATAATGTTATTGATGGTTTGTTCATTTGAATGTTAACGGATTCTGTAAAGAGGTATAAAAGGTCTTATTCTTTCTATCTCTTGAGCCTGAAGAAGACCGGCGATTAAACGGTCGAAATATTATATATTGTTAAGAGAAGAGAGCGATGAAGTTTTTTGAAGTAGTATTTACTTAGTTTTGGATGCATTTATACCAATTTCCTGTTTTGCGTTTACCTTCTTATTATCGATGTATGTTTTTGTTCCTTTTATTTAATGTCTTTATTATTTTGCTGCCTATTTTTTTTTTCATGTAATTTTTTTTCTTATTTTTTCTTATTTTTTTCTCCTAGATATTTAAAACTAATGTAATCTTTTTTTTTATTATTGTTGATTAGAATTTTGGTATTTCAATTGAAGGAAAGTGATTCCGTACAATGTATAAGACACTCCTGGTGATGCCTTCAAGGTGTTCGCCAGTGATCTTGTTACAACTGATTTAGTTGATAGCTTTATCTCCCATTCACTCTGTAGATAGTGAAAGACTTAAGAGTTAAGCTCTAAAACAGCCTCCGCAAATAAACAGAGCGAACGAAAAACCAAAGCATCTCTTTCAAAAACTTATAAGTTTCTGAATTCCTACTTTCTTTAACGTTTTCTTAAAGAGTTCAAATGAGATTTTTTTTCTTTGTTTTTAATTTAAAGCCACAAAAATAACAAAAATAAATATAAAAAAATAAAAAGTTAAAGTCTCCGAGAATTCTGTAATAATCACCTGCAAAAGACAAGTTCTTTAAACTACGGAAGGTACAAAGAAATAAAAAAAGCTTTCTCACCTCGAGCTGTCACTGGGGTGATCGTCCTCTGTAGGACTCATCAGCCAGACAAACTCCACCAATAACAGGCTCTGAATGAATGAATATTTAAGAATCCCACTCTCGCTCCCGAAAGCACAAAACACACTCAAAAATACATAAATAACAGATTTTTTTTATCTCCTAGAAGTTCATTAAATCTGGAAATGCTTCATTAAATTACCGACTTCCAATTATCAAATCATGCAGATAAGATTACTAAACGATTTATACGCCTTCAAAGACATCGATAACAATTTTATGTGTTACTACTTGTGCTACTTTTATGTGTTTTGTCAACTTCTTAGGTCAATTTTTGGACAGTACATAAAAAATAAATTACTACAATACTTTGAAAATAAAATTCTGAGAAAAATATTTGGACCCATTAAAGATAGAGAAACTGGTGCATGGAGAAAAAGACACAATAAGGAACTACATGAGCTCTATAGGTCACCTTTAATTGTCAATGAAATGAAAGCCTCAAGACTGAGATGGTTCGGGCATGTTGAAAGGATGGAAGAGGAAAGAAACGTAAAGAAAGCTTACACCTACATCCCACCAGGAAAGAGACTGAGAGGACGGCCTAGACAGCGATGGAGAGACAACGTCATCAAGGACCTACAAGATTTGGGAGTGTCGGACTGGAGTGAAAGAGTTGGAGACAGATTGGAATGGAGTGTTTGCAGTCAAGAGCCTTGGAGGTTCATCGAGCTGAGAGAGAGAGAGACATAAAAAATAATTGAAAGACGAAAGCTGGATCGTTTTTTTTTTTGTCCATGAATTTGGATATCAAATTTCAAGAAGATCTAGGTAACAGTTCATAAGTTATTAAGACATAAATATTTATTGATTTCATGAATATCACTTTCCTAATAAAAAAAAAAAAAAACCCTTGTTTGAAAGAACTTGAAGCCTAGTTCCTAAAATGTTATTTCTTAAAGTTTCTGTTTCTACAACTTTAAAAAAAGTAAAGAAAAAACTAGTAAACTAAAAAGTAAAGAAAACTTAACTTAAAAACAAACTTAACGTGCAGACAATTAACATAAAGATAGAAAATAAAAATGTGCACATAGCTTAGATTTCGCGCCTTGAGCTAAATCTGGCTGAACTGTCCTAACAAGGACGAAACAGCTGTCCCAGATTGCCATCGATGATAAGCTCAAGGCGTGAAAGCTATGTGCAAGCTTTTATTTTCTGTTTTCATAAAAAGAAAGTACCTATTTAAAGTCTCTGACAACAGATAAAAACGAAAAACGAACGTTTTCATTCCAAGTCTATTATAACTTTTAATCTTTTAATCCATTTTCTGAAAAAAAATGAATTAAATCTGCAGTATTTATTTGAATTGTATAAACCGGATTAATTTTAAACGTATCAAATCTATTTATTATTCATTGCTTAAGACAATGAAGTGTTAACAGAATTAGGATAGAAATCTATTAGTAAGATTCCAAAGCTTTTCTCGTTGTCTTCTGCTAATATTCGACAGAATCCAATTGCAAAAGATTGGAAATAAAAAAGTGAGATCATCCCTCGAATAACACGTTTCAAGAAGATCCATCAAAGTTATTAGGTGAACTCCCCCCACCCACACACAGACTAATTGATTTTTTTGGGGGGGGAGGTCTGAATTTATTTTTGATAAGTAGCTAAAAATCTACGAAGAACTTAAATCACCAGTTAACGTAATTAAAAAGAGGTAACTTAATTTTATGTAAATGTACTAATATCTATAAATGTTCTTTGCTTTCATCCCTTTTGCTTTTGTTATTTAATGTTTTCACTCTAAATTGTACTCACAAAATACCCTGCAGACTGCACAGACGTAAGATTATATTTTGATCAATAAAATAAAAATCTATAAATAAATAATAATTATGGGAATAAAACAAGATAGGGAAAGCGATTAGTAAACCAATCACAATGCTTCGCAACGTCTTTTGATCAGTGATATTGCTTTAATTTTCTTGTGTTTATTTCCAATAAACACAACATTTGTGCCTTTTGACAATCACTATAAATGTGATTGCTCCGAATGCAAAAGACAGCAATTGTTGCGATTGTTAGGATTGTTGTGCAATTATAACAATTTAATCATTAACATTTAATGAGATTTTAATGATACTTGTTCACAGACGGACAGACAAAACGGGAATATTAGTCTGCTGATCTACATCAGAAGACTAAAAAGTTACCGCACACTAAAGTATTAAGCTAAAGCTATTATGTGTCAGTTTCGTTTGATTGTGTGTGTGTTTATGTGTGTGTGTTTGTGTGTAGCGCAAGGAGAACAAGACACGAACACTTAAAGAGAGACAAAAAAGAAAAATCCTCTTGCGAGTGATGCGGCCTGTCCTATTGGTACATGTTAAATCTGCTCGTGGATTCGTGTTGGAAGTAATTATTCTACGCTCCACGCGCACGAATACGTTAGCCGGAACTTCACGACTGCAGAAGCGAATAAGATGACGCTGCATTGGTAAGAAACAGAAAAAAAATGATAGGTTTGAAGTCGTTGGCAGCAAGAGGTTATGGCGGGGCAGTAATAAAATCAACGAAAATGTTCGTGCCTCGTTTTCACAGGAAAAAAGACGCTCCATTGGATAGAAGATTATTCACCATCCTCCAAGTGGAAGGATTTTTTTTTTCATTCTTTTTTCTTTCTCACTTATATCATAATTGCAAAATTGTGGTACGAATTCATTTTGTCTGTGAAAAGAACCCGATGTCTATTAGATGAATTTTGATGAAATTTCATAATATATTTTGTAAAAAAATTATTCTTTGGCAAGAATCCAAATTTGGTCAAATCTTTTGATTCAAAAAAAGATTTAACATGCGTGCATATTGATTTAAAATTAAAATAAAAGACCAACATACTTGTCTAGTTCTTTAAAAAACATTTAAACACAAAATACAAGAAGGACACGACCTCAATGACGAGGCATTGACGAGTGACAATCGTTACAAAAAACATGGAAATTTAAGTCTTCTCCAATCAATGGGTTGAAATTTAGCCTCTGTTCATTGTCACTCGTCAATGCCTCGTCATTGAGACGTATTTTAATGTGTTTAAATATTTTTAAAAAAAACTAGTCAAATAAGTTGGTCTTCTATTTTAATTTTAAATCTTATAATTCATGTTTACATTATTATACTTTTTACTTGTAAACAAAGCAGGTACAAAAGCTAAAATAAATGTTTCTCTATTATCTTGAGGAACTAGTTCGGTTTTTCTAGTATATGACACCCCAAGTCGTTCAGTCTCCGATCGGCGACTTTATTTCTCTTCCTAGGGTTCACCTGTCCTCTGTAAATGGAAACAACTTTTCTTTCCTGTAAGGCGGGCGAGCATTGGACTGACCACCCAATCTTAACTAGTCCCGATCAATTTTTTTTTTCCTGGCGATACGCGACATTACCGGCACCTTTTCTTTGCATTTTTTACTACTACATTTTTTTTATCACTTCCTGTAAAGTATAATTGCAATATCTTCGAGTGAATATGAAGGAGGATTCTCTCAAATGAATCTTCTAGTAACTTCATCTTATACGGACAACTTCTGCATTGATGTTCATTAGGATCTTCTCTTACTCGGTTCAACCGAATAATCATCGCTGCTACGAGAATGTCATTCTGCAGTTGACAAAAAACAAAGCAGGAACGATCTAGAGAAGAGGACAATGCATCGGAGGATATTTTAAAAGTGTGGAAGTTACTGCAATAACAAGTTACTGTTGAGTTGACACCTTTTTCCTATTAAAAAAAAAAAAAAAACACTGTTCCAGAAGATCATTGAAACGTTGGAGCCTATAACGTCTGCTCTCTATCCGCCAACGGAGAATCTTAAGGGAAATGCTTACGACTCCTTACATAAACTCTCTGTCCAGTGTGTTTCGGTTGTCTTCCCCGAGGCTATCGGTGGACGAGAGTCTAACTGGCCATTTGATATAAAATGGGTTTCAAAATGGTATAAAATTCGTCTTTCATCTATATCCCTAGACAAGCCTAGACAGTGCGTTACATTACTGTTAAAAGATTTGGGCAACATAATGAAATTTCGTTGATTACAGACCATCAAAAAACAAGCCATTTTACCCAAAGTTGTTTAATCGTTATTTGATAAATTCAAAGATCTTGAATTAAACAGGAAACACGGGAATCCTCACGACGGCATTCGTTAATGCAATTTACAGATTTTGTTGAAGCTTTGTGTACTCTTCTGTCCGTCCGTTACTGAAGGCATTCTATATTCTAAAAGTTTTTTGTTTTGTTTTGTTTTTTATCTTTTCAACAGAAAAAAAAAATTAAGCTGGTTTCCCTAATTGATCTTTACTTTTTATCATAAATTTGATATTTACGTTATTAAAAAAAAATAAAAAAATAAACAACGTGAGGTTTGGATCTTTCTTTTCATGGCAATCGAGGACAGCTGTTTCGAGTTCATTTCTTATTAACTGTAGCTGGTGAGAGCTCATTAACTAGGAACAGAGAGTTCGTTAACATAAGAAATGGATAAGACGAGAAGAAGGTCATGGAAGGAACTGGAAGAAGTGTTTGAAAAAGAAATTATCAGAGAAAGAAGATCTTCAACTGATTCAACTGGAAACAACTGTCCTGAGATACTGACTACAATAGATACTGACCAATAGTAAGTTGGGATTCTTAGAATTATTCCTTTGGGAAAAAATAACTATTAAACCAGAGCAATATTAGCAGCCATTATTCGAAAAACATGGAACGATCGACACAGTAAAAACTATGTCAGACTAAATTTACAGTAAATTACTTTCTTGTGTAAACAAAGAAACTAGCCTAATTATTGGGGGGGGGGGCTTAAGATGGCGATACCTACATTTGTTAGTTTCTTTAATCACGCACCTATGTAACAGTGCAATTTTGAATGAGCGACTGAGGCTGTGCTGCGCCAGTTAAAAGAACAGAGGAGAATCATCCAGGCTCATTCCGGGATTCGAACCCAAATTTAGGTCAATCAGCCGCATATTGAAATTAGCAAAGTAAAAAAGTTAAAATAATTACTTTATCTTTAATTTTCTTTAAGCATTGTTATTGAAACCATTGTTAAGATATTTTTGAATGCACTTTAGTGGTTGTGTTATTTTTGGTTAGATAAGAGTACTGTGGTCTCGATTCGCAAGATTAAAAAGTTGACTTAGAAATTTTGCACAGAATCAATAATCTATTCCCTTTTATCATTTTCATTAATTTCTTTTTCTTTCTTTCTTCGTAGGTTTATGTTACTCGGAGTTTGACAGTCGCCATTTGCAGCCATCGGGATCAGTCTATTCCAGCTGCTATCAGTCAATCGGCGAATTTCCCGCTTTTGTCGTGGGCTGGAGCGTCATCCTACAATATTTATCCCTCCTGGCGGCCACTGGCCGCACTATGGGCTGCACCTTCGACTATATCAGTGACCATAAGGTGCAGGTCTTTGTCCTGTCAAAGTTCGGCCACTTACCATTTGGTCAGGGCAGTTATCCTGATTTCCTCGCTGGAGGAATACTTCTTGTGCCGACAGCAATGATCGCTCTCGGCTTTCCGCAAACCCTTTGCCTCAGTTACGCGCTGAATGCCTTCACAGTGATCGCCGCCATCTTATTTATTAGCGTAGGAGCCATTTATGTCGATTACGGCAACTGGTCATTGGACGGTTTCCTGCCCCATGGATCTTCAGGGGTAAGTGAAAATGTTTCTTATAGGAAAGAAGTAAAGAAAAAAAAATGTCATTAAAAATTGGTTTATATATATTTGTGTATATTTATGCAACATATTGTGACTGCTTGTGTCGTCATTGGCTTTCACTGAATAAAACTTTTTTACAAAGCATGCTCACAGCAAAGCTTCCAATGATAGAAGCGCTTTAATTCGGTTTCATTTCGTAGATGTCTATGAATTTACCAGATTTTTTATTTCTGAAGAATTGAACGAGAAGGAACATTAAGACTAATAAGTTTAAGTTGCTCTAATGAGTTAAGAATAGTATCAAATATTAAGAAAACTGGTCTAGACGTTTGAGTGTGATGAGTATGCAGACAAAGCATAAAAGTTGAAAAATAATGCTTCATACGCTCAGTCATTAATATAATTCCATACTCATATATTTGTCTCTAAAAGCCTGGGTTGGGGGTCGGTGTTTGTGTAGTTAAGCTTTTTTTTTGGCTGAATTGAAAGCAAAAAGCAATAATCTGCAGACAGCAATGCATAAATCAGCATGGGTAACGGTATCCTTTTTTAAAAAATATGAAATAATATGTCATTTCGCTATCAAAAGCTCTATCCAAATGTATTTATTCTGAATATAATTTTCTTTATATTTTTATAACTTAGTTCATGATCAAGTAATTATAAAAGTAATGTCCATTGCATAATTTTTGAAGCCTTAATGGCTGTTTCAGACGCTCCTGAAAACTTGCCTGAAACCGGAAAGTAGCTCCAAAATCTACCACTTGCCCGAAAACTCATGCCTATTGCTCTAAATCAGGGTTTCTCAACCTTTTTTTACCCTTGGACCCTTTTCCCTTCTTTTTTTTTTTTTTTGGTGGACCACCTCACAGCTAAAAAGTAAACGGATTATAATAATCAACGAAATAGTAAATGATTATGCTTTATTTTGAATGAAAACTAATTTAATGCAAATAAATTATTCTGCAGTGGTAAATAATACATATTCTACACACTGGTAATAAATAATTCATAATAAACCATTCTAAAATAAGTGCGATTCAATGAGATCCCTGTGGACCCCGAAGAATATTACATGGACCCCGGTTGAGAACCCCTGCTCTAAATAAACAAGTTCTAAATACACACAAATATTAGAAGCATTCGACACCAGCGCTCTTGGCGGAGAAAAAATTTATTTTAAAACTACGACAGTGTTAACTTTATGCTGAAATCTGGATATTTTTTGCTTATGGTTTCAATCACCACATTCTCTTCCTCTAGTATCTTTTTTTCCTTTTTCTTTATCTCTGCTGTAAAATGAGATGAGAATTAATAACAAAACTAAGCTGCGAAATCAATTTTTTTGTCGTTTTCCCGACAAGCATCACGACAAGTGAATCCCAATCTAAACGAGAGCAAAACGCGATTTGCCTCTAACAAGTATAAAGCTTTTCAGTCAAGCTTCAAATGGCAAACGGCATTTTTTCGATAGCGTTTAAAACACCCATAAGACAATGATGCAAAAATTATAAAATATAATTCAAGAGATGTCGTAATTTCAGTGTAGCATACTAGAGGCCATTATAAGTTAGAAAACCATCTACAAATCATTAGAGAAAAGAATACTATCGTTATTTACAGAATAACAAATATTGAATGGGAGCTCTTTTTAATAAAGCAAATGATTTTGTAGGCCTTGGTATATCATGAATTCATTGTCACTATACAACAATTTGTCTAAGGAATTCACGATACCTTCCTAAAACCATTTTTGTGACCCGTAGGCAGCAGGTATTAGAATTCCCATGTGTATGTGTGTAACCCCCTCCACAGCCCAGACTGCAGTCAGAGCCCCATGAGTCCTTCCTCGCAGGAATCCCCGTGATCTGGAGGTTTGGGTAAAATCCAAGCAACTTCTCGTTTTAGTAGTGATTGACCGTGTAAGTGAAATTACATAACACTCAGAATAGGCAACCCTAGACCCACTGGCCCCTGGTCAGAGTCCCCCGAGTGGTGTAAAGTAGAATCTATCAAATGAACTTAATGTGGGCATCGCTTAAGATTGAATTACAAAGGCTTTAATAAATAAGTTTCAATCGCTTTTAACAGCGTTGGATAGTTTCCAAATTGGAAGAGAGTGCTTGGTTTTGTTTTTACTTTGAATTAACTTGTTTTTGTAAAAGAAATCATCCCAAATATAAATCTACATCGATAACTAACGTCCAATAATAGTAGATATAAAAGCTGTGTTGGGAATTGGTGTTTTCTAATTAGTAAACTTAATCAAAAGCAAGGAAAATGTGACATTCACTTATGAAGTTCCGCCGGATGCAAGCTACGTTTCAGTACACAGGAGTAATGCAAAAAAGTTTATTTCTGCTCCTCCACTGCTATTGTCCGCTCAACCAATGTTGACCTACCAAATATAAAAAATTCTGCTCACTTAGTTGATCCTGGAACTCATTGCTGCAGAACAATGTGCAAATGAGGAAAACAGTAACTATTGAAAAACATGACGTTGTAGCACAGATACTTTAAAGCAACTTAGATAACGTTGAAAAAGGAAGGTGCTCCATTATGTCTATGGGACACGAGTGAATGCTCACACAGGCAAAGAAAAACAATGGTTTGTGTGAGCATTCGTGACGAATGTGGGCTGCCATGCGAAAGTGGATTTGTGCCTGACGCCGTGCTTTTGTTTCGTTCTCATTTGGACTAAATTGGAATAACATACAATTTTAAAAAATATGGTGAATAATAGCAAAATAATAATAACAATAATAATATCAAATTGGTAGATTTACGATGAAAAGAATCAAAATAAATCGAAGATTTTCTACTTATTTGTAGGATGTGGAAAATAGTTAAGCTTTAAGAGGTTATTTGTATTAAAATTTAGGACCAAACTCACAAATACAAGAAATAAATAAATATAGAACTTCATTACATGTTACATATATGAATAAAGTATGAACAAAGTTTAGGTTATGTGTAATTGAAGGGTATTTTAAAATGCTTAATGTAGACTGTTATCAGATGCAAATCATCGTTTAGGTTTTTAGCGAAGGATTACATGAGATATTAGTGAAGTAGCGAAAAGATTGGTGTGACGCAGGACTTTATTAAAAACATAAGGCGCGTGAAACAAACAAAAATTGAGAAACACTGTAGTAGACTGTAAACTGCTTCACTTGACTTAGATATATTTCCTTATCTCCACCATCTTTTCTCAAAACTTAAAGTCAAGTTGACAAAACTTAATTCTAAGTGATTGTAATATTTTTGTCCGTTTTTTAAATTCATTACGAGATTTATTAGTGAATTTTGACAACCTGTTTCTTTATTGTGCATCCAAATCTAAAATGTAGAATTACGTTCGTTGAGATCTGGGCTAGATTTTTCAGCTTTCACAGTGAATGGGATACAGCTAACTGAGTAAAGATGACAATTTTCAATAGATGCCTGGAAGAGAATAATTTATGATTCCCCGTTCGTTTTCTATTGGTTATCAATCACAAGGTCCCATGAACTGATTAAGAAATTTCTCATTAAAATTTCAGAATCCATGAATATAAGCTATTATGACGGAAAACTGATGTACATAGAAGGTTATTTGAGGGGTTCAGTGGAAAAAGGACACAAAATTAAGATTTCACAGGAAAACAAATTTTAGAAAATTTAATTTCCTATGGAAAGTTGGTAATTATTGAGACTGGTACTGAAAGTAGATAATAAATTCCCACTAATATCCCTCTAATCAAGGTTGGAAAATTTGGACTGGGAAAAAGAAATGACAGAGGAGAATCTTTGGTAAATTTCTGTAAACGGAATGAAATGATTGTTGGAAATACGTTATTCCAACAGCATAAAAGAAGACGATACACGTGGACATGCCCAAGGGATGACAGTAGATATCAGATAGACTATATACTCGTACAGGAAAGATATCGAAATTGCTTAAAAAATGCAAAGACTCTACCAGGAGCGGATATTAATTCAGATCATGTCCTATTGATAGGCGAAGTAGATATTCGTCTGAAAAAGATAAGAGGAAGGCAAGTGACGAAGAAGTTTGATATAGAAAAACTTATGAATGAAGAGGTAAAAAGAAAATTTGAAGAACATTTTCAAAAGAAAGCCTCTAATTTAGAATCTGCACCTGAAAATAGTAATGAATACTGGACTCATCTAAAAAGCTGTATACAGGAAACAGCAGAAGAAACAATAGGATACAGAGAAGGTAAGAGTAATAAGAAACCTTGGGTCACAGGGAAAATTTTGGAGAAGATGGAGGAAAGGAGAAAATGGAAAAACATCAACACAGAAGAAGGTAAAAGAAATTACAAGAAACTAAACAACGAACTAAGAAGAGTAACTGATAAGGCGAAGGAAGACTGGATGAAACAGAAATGTGAAAAAGTAGAGGATCTAGAGAGAAAAGGAAGATAGGATTTAATGTACCGCGAAGTAAAATGTTTGGATTTCACAAATAAGAATAAGAAGTCCATGTGGTTGATAGAAGACGAAATCGGCAATGAAATAACCGACAAACAAGGAATTTTGAACAGATGGAAGAAGTATGTAGAAGAATTATATGAGACAGGGAATCGTCCTGATTACTTAGCTATAGAAGATGAAACAGCATGTTGTATTCTAAGGGAAGAAGTTGAGCTAGCGATTAGGGAAATGAAGAATGGGAAAGCAACAGGAGTTGATGGAATACACATTGAGTTAGTTAAATGCTTGGGTGAAGACAAGAAGCAAATACTATCATTATCCAATGAAATATATGAGAAAGGTGAATGGCCTGATGATTTCACGGAAACAGTATTGCTGCCAATACCGAAGAAAAATAATGCAAAGAAGTGCAATGAGTTCAGGACTATCAGCCTTATATCGCACTCAGCGAAGATTCTTCTGCGAATACTGAACAGACGTTTATATTCCAAGGTGGAAGGAGAGCAATTTGGTTTTAGGAAAGGAAAAGGTACGAGAGATGCAATTGGACTGCTGCGAACAATCGGCGAAAGATATCTAGAAAAAAATAAACACATATAAGCAGTATTTGTGGACCTGGAAAAGGCTTTTGACAGAGTGGATTGGAATAAACTTATGGAAATCTTGAAGAAAATTGGTGTGGATTGGAAAGAGAGAAGGCTAATAACTAATCTTTATATGAAACAACGAGTCAAAGTCAGGATAGGAGAAAAATTGTCAGAGGGAAGTGGAATAGGGAGAGGGGTGCGACAAGGATGCCCTCTATCACCTACGCTGTTCAACATCTCCTTAGAGGAGTTAGTGAAGAATTGTTTCCAGAACATGGGAGGGGTGATAGTAGGAGGAAGAAGAATAAAGTGCATAAGATTTGCTGATGATATGGCATTGTTAGCAGAAGAGGAGATGATACTAAGGGATATGCTACTGCAGCTGAATGACAGCTGTGAACGATATGGAATGAAGATAAATGTAAACAAGACAAAGACTATGGTTATCGGAAGAAAGACAAAGAAGATAAACATAAGTATTCGGAATGAGACATTGGAACAAGTGAACAACTTTAAATACTTGGGGTGTACTATAAGTGGTGATATGAACTGCTGCCAAGAAGTCAAGAGGAGGATAGCAATAGCAAAGGAGGCTTTTAATAGGAAAAGGAGCATCTTCTGCGGGCCTCTGGAAAAAGATCTAAGGAAGAGACTAGTGAAGTGCTTTGTGTGGAGTGTGGCATTGTATGGGGCAGAAACATGGACATTACGACGCAGTGAAGAGAAACGACTAGAAGCATTTGAAATGTGGATATGGAGAAGAATGGAGCATGTGAAATGGACAGACAAAATAAAAAATGAAGCAGTGCTGGAAAGAGTGGGTGAAGAAAGAATAATGCTGAAACTGATCAGGAAGAGAAAAAGAAACTGGTTGGGTCACTGGCTGAGAAGAAACTCCCTAATGAAGGATGCACTGGAAGGAATGGTGAACGGTAAAAAAGTTCGAGGCAGAATAAGATTTCAGATAATCGACAACATTATGGTAAATGGATCTTATGTGAAGACGAAGAGGAAGGCAGAAAATAGGAAAGATTGGAGAATGCTGGGTTTGCAGTGAAGGACCTGCCCTTGGCAGAGAACTATGTATGTATATGTAATATCAAAGCTTGGCTGAAGAAGTCATGTTAAGAAACATTTTGAGCGACCCATTTGGGAGCGACCAAAATCAATGTCTGTTGCATTTCTCTTGTCAATCCGTGTCTATCCATCCCTAACAACTCCCGAACGGAAGGTCGGATCAACAAACGGATTTCAACATCGTGTTCAAGGGCCCAAAAACTGTAGGAATATTTTCAGGGGCCAACTCACCCCCACGTTCGAGATATTTGGCATTGCTTTTATTGTACGCCCCTAAAAACTCCCGAATTGGAAGATCGAATCGATTTCATCATCGTATTCAGAGATCCAAAACTGTAGGATCGCCCTTAAATTTATGCTTTAGAACAAAATTCTAATCACTTGTTAAGATGCTTGTACTGAAAAATAGCCAAAAGTCATTAGGTTGGACATTAGTAAAAAAGATCTTGTACTCAGCGAAACAGAATCTATTTGATGGTAGAAAAAAATCAGAATTCTTAACGATGTGGCTTAAACCCGTTTCCACTGGGCCCTCAATTGCTTTATAAATTAAAATATTCTATATTTATATGATTTTCTTGTTAATATAAATGTCTATCGTTTGCTTTTAGTTTAATTCTTTTAATGAACAAACTATGGTTTTGTTAGCTCAAGTGGTATGGCAGCAGTAGGCTGGAGGAGATGGGTTCAATCTTCGGAAAATCTAATATTTGCTTCAATTTTGAACTTATTTTATTTTTAGCAAGGGGCAGATTTTTGGGGCTAGTGGGAGATTTTCGAGCCACTCGCCGATTTAAGGCAAGTTTTCAAGAGCTTGTAAAACAGCCATTAAAGTATAGATTTTTATGAATGGAAATTAAAATGTTAAGTCTTACGAAGTGACCTGTAAATAGGTAAATTACTTTGAAACGATATAAAAAAAAATTAAATTCTAAACTAAGAGAAGATATCTTTCTTAGTGATTTTTGTTCCTAGAGTCTTTCTTCCAGTCTTTATTGGGTTTTATTTTTTCCTACGCTATTTTGATTCTGTTGTAATAAGAGCATGTGAATGAGACTCAGCTGTTAGCGCACAACAACCCCATCGCTATTCACACGACCATCGACTCCATTAGGAATTCCTTTCCAATATTTTTTTCCCTATTTACTTCCGCAGCGACATCTAGCGTTAAATTTCTCCACAGTTGCTTCCTCGACTGATGATGAGTGTTCACTAAAAGCTGATCGGAAAAATCGAACGCAATGATATGTATGGCTCCTCTCCAAGGAACCCTCTCTTGGAACAAACTACTCAGGTGAGAAGAAAAAAAAAGAACAATTCTGGATAAAGAATTTACTTAACAACATATTTGGCAGAACAATTTAGAGTATTGTAGCTCCATATCATTGTAACATTCCACAAAATGGACAATTTGCTTTTTTAAATATGGAACGATTTTCTTTTTCTTTTTTTTTTTTCTTTTTTTGCTGTAAGGCATTGAATATTAAATATTTGTAATTTGAAGTTGAAATAAGCATATTTATGCGTTTATCCATTCATCTCATAAGCTACATACTCTAAAAAGCTGAAATTTTATTGTTAATTTTACAATATTCACGATAATCTATTTATTGATTTTGGAAGAAATTGAACCCACAGTGTTAGAGGTAAAACATCAAACTGCTGAAAGGAAGCAGAAGTGGGTAGGACAGGTAGGAAGCAGAAGTTATTACGATCAATAGACTAATGGAACGAAGTGAAAAGCTCCGTTTGACGTAGTTAGATGAATACAGAATTAGTCAAGGGTAAAAGTTCCCGACCTCCGCTGGCAATTGAATCTGTAGCCCCAAGTCAAAGATCTTTACCATTGAACCTTCATCCCCTTTGAGCTTAGATTAACTAAATGAATAACTGGTATTATATCTATTTATCAAAAAAGTAGATATATGGATTTGAATCAACAACCTTCAGTATATGAGTCTGAGACCTTAAACGTTAAGCTATAGCTGACAACTGAAATGAGATGGTTGCATTTCTAACATTTAAGCTAATAGCGGAAATCCAATGAAAACAATGACAAATATCTCGAACAACCTTCAGTATTTGAGTCTGAGACCTTAAGCATTAAGCTATAGCTGACAACTGAAACGAGATGGTTGCATTTCTAACATTTAAGCTAGTAGAGGAAATGAAAACAATGACAAATATCTCAAACAACCTTCAGTATATGAGTCTGAGACCTTAGGCATTAACCTACAGCTGACAACTGAAATGAGATGGTTGCATTTCTAACATTTAAGCTAATAGCGGAAATCCAATGAGTCTGAGACCTTAATGCTTAAGGTCTCAGACTCATTGGATTTCCGCTATTAGCTTA
>JAFIDM010000004.1:397038-413599 GCA_023159025.1 Thereuonema tuberculata
GATGGTTGCATTTCTAACATTTAAGCTAATAGAGGAAATCCAATGAAAACAATGCCAAATATCTCCAACAACCTTCAGTATATGAGTCTGAGACCTTAAGCATTAAGCTATAGCTGACAACTGAAATGAGATGGTTGCATTTCTAACATTTAAGCTAATAGAGGATTAAGTTAAATCCAATGAATGGAAGTTTGATAATATTACAGACAATAATATTGGCTAATACGTTGGGTAGGTTTTCTCGGGGTCCTCCCGTTTCCTCTGCACTTCCCTCACCATACTTTTTTAGTCTTTTTCTCCGTCTGTCCTCATTTCCGTGGGATAGGAAACAGACCTACCGGTGCTTGGCTTCCCTGCCACCCACATTCCCTACAATCAAATGAAAATAGATTCTCTCTTGTTAACATGTATGTTTCATGAAGAAAAAAAAAAGACGATCAATGTAGCTATTCAAAAGCTATTACGAAACGGAGCAAAGGGAGGACACAGACTGACTGATTTTGTGATTCCCACTTTCCTATTGGTAAATAGGCTATGAAAAATAGAAATAGGGCTTTTGCGTACAAAGAGCGCGTTTCCTGTAATTTATTGTTTCCGTTCAGTCGAGTGACTCGTACCTTGTGACCCGTATGCCTGAACGGCTTCGAATCCCGCAGCCGGCTTCGTCCTTTTTCTTGAGTGTTCCAAAAATATAATGTCTCAAAGATATAACGTTCGAGATAGATTATAATAACGCAAACATTTTTGCTGTTTGTAATCTGTGTAAAGGAGAATAGCAGACAGCCAGAAAAAAAGTCTAGGCGTTACAATCAAACAATTTTCAGTATGTTAATAAGTACTACGGTGCAGCGTATTATAATGTGCTCTTGTATTTGTAATATGCATCAAAAGAAAAGATAATCAGAAAAAAAGAGCAAAAATACAAATCCAGTCTTCATTCTTTGTGGTTGTGATCAACATAAATCAAAAACTAATTTAAACCTAGAGACCCTTTTACACTTATACTAACAATCAAAATTAAAGCAATGCGACGTTTCAAAGTTTCAGTATTCGAACTTTGAAACATCGCTTTGTTTTAATTTTAATTGTTAGTATACATATAATTACATTTTTAGTCATTTTAAACCCCTTCCTCTCCCCTTGTCAGCAAAAATAAGCAGATCCTCCCTCCCCCTTGTGCTTAGATTTGCCAAATCCTTACCAGTAAATGAACAATAAATGATTAAAACAGTCAAAATTACATCAAAGTTTTAACGAACGCATGTTTGTCTTACGTAAGCATTTCTCTGATTCCCCCCCCCCCCCCGTCAGCAAAAATAAGCAAAGCTTGAATCGCCACCCCCCTCCCCTCCCTTGAATGCTTCTGTAATAATTGGACGGACCCTTACTGTAATCCTCGCAGCAGTTCTAGAGTTGACTGAAAAATATCATCGACTACTTTCTCCAGTATTAATGCTACCCGTTATGCAGGAAAGCAAACGCTTTTGCTGACGAAAACCTATTGTTTCGTTGACGAGGAATTTCGTTAACAGAATTGTAATTCTTTTGATTTGAAACGATCAACGTTGAGATTAACCTCCCTGGATTGACTGTTGATGGCTTTTCCTTGACGAAGTTTTGAATGTGAAGCATTTGCCGCCATTATTTTTCAGTCTGTTATGCCGTAAACAGTACAATCGATGAGATGCGTTGCATTCTGGGAGAACTCAAGAACCGCTGCGATGAATATAATAAGTTAGTATTTTTTGAAAAAAAAAATTCTTATTGTTTCAAATGGGAAAGAATCAATTTATAAATTAATATAAAAATATCAATTAAATGGGATCCTTTGGAAATGTAATAATGGCAGAACAACAAGACTAATAACAAATTCGAAAGAATTTAAAGCATATTTTCCTTAAAAAGGGAATTCTGAAAATTGCTTTATTTTTTTTTTAATAGAGAAAAGACAAAAAACTTACATCTACATTCAAATTCTAATTTCTCCTTAATATAAATAACACATAATTTTCTATATTCGGAGAAACGTTAATTAATAATAGAAGCAATAAATAGTTATCCCTGCATTAACAAGGATAATGGTTATTCCGTTAATAGTAAACCTTATCTTATTTCCTGGACTTAATACATTGTTCCTATTGTTATTAGATCTTATTATTGTTATTTTAATTTGCAAAATTCACAACTTCAAAAAGCAGAACGATGGTTTCTGTGCAATATCGTTTGTAATTGTATGAAATTTGAAAATAAGATAGTTTTGAAGAAAACTGCACATTTCCTTGGAACTCTTTCGCGGGGGGCGGATGGGCACATTTTCAAGAAAAGAGGTTTTAGACCCGTTATGAAGCGGGGAAAAAAAAAACACCTGGCGGAAACGAATTTTCAGTTAGTGAAGAAAACATAAAAAAAGCAAACATTTTCCGTAAACTATAGGTCAGGTCAAGTGAGGTATCACAGTTTCCAGGATGTTTTGTTTGGAAAAACACCCGAAAGAAACATACTTTCCGTTTCGGAATGACTCGCGGTTTTCCAAATGCTTCTAAGACCGCCCTTTTCTTTGTTTTCTACGTGTGCTTCCGCAAACAGTTCCACTTGAAATTCAAATTTTCTTCAAAACTACCAAAAAAACCACGGTTTTCCATTACATTTATTCCTAGGATGTATTAACGAATCGTTTTCTTCCAAAAAAAAATCTAAATTAGGCCTAATTCCATAGGTGAGATTTGATGTATCTTACCGAAAATAACTTCAAAGAAGAAATTTATTTAATATATGACCAAGAAATATTAGTAATTAATTCTCATCATTTACCTTTCTAAATCGAATTAATTTTATGGGATACAAAACACTCTGAGTGGATTATCTAATTTTGGCTCACAATTACTGTATCTCCTTTGCCAAAATTAAAGCAGTTCCAACTCCGATATCCTTCCAAACATGTTATTTAAAATGTTCCCAGTTTAACATTACTGAAAAAAAACTCTTTTTAGTTAAAAGTAAAGTGGGAACATTTTTTGGAACTTACGTTGCCAATGTTGAAAAGTTGGCCTGCCAACTATGTAATTTATTACGAAAAAAAAAAGTGCCCAATACTTAAGTGAAGCCACCTGCAAAACAGAAAATCAGAGAATTAACAATAAAGTTACGTTTATAGACAGAATGTGGTTTTTGAAGGTGACATTTATGACTTTCATTCATGCAAACAGAAAAATTAATTGGTAGTTAAAGCAGTTTATTTGCTCGGATTATTTTATTGCCTTTGTGAGATGCCTACGACATCATATCTGCCACTTAGATAAGATAGCAGCTTGGAAGAATCGATTCGTTTCGGGGACATAAGGGATGATAGAAGATACTTGGAATGCTAACCTATTGGATCCCTGCCTTCCATCGCTCTAAAATAAAAAAATCAGGTCTTGAAGCCAAAAATGACGGAAGATTCACAGAAACATTTTGCAATCGATACTTCTTTCTGCCTTCCCTGGAGGCCTCAACAGCAAAGATATGACGGTGGCCGTCAGCACCTCTTTAATCAAGAAACCCTTGCAGCGGTCAAAGCACGATTGCCATTGATTTAGTACTAATTTTATTTTTTTTTCTTAACCAAAACTTTTTTTAACTTTTTTATTGTTAGGAAAAAGAACGTAATAATTGAAGTGTGTCCACGACAAACGTTTGTAGCAGAAATTTGGAACGAAACTCCAATTTACCGGGTATAAATAGGATTGGGGTACATTTCAAATATATTTTTTTAATATATCATATTAGTGTAATGCAATTTGGCATAGAAATGATTCATAAAAGAATATGGAAAACAATCCATTCCTTTTTGAAATATCATTTAACCAGAGATGACATCAACTTTGCAAACTTAAATAGAAGGTCCTGATATTTAGACATGTTTAAATTCTACTCGAAATTTGAAATTCAACAAAGTATCACTTGCACATGTTTCATTCGAATATGTTATGTACGAGGAATCTGGAAAACCCAACCTCGATATCCATTCCTGTACTTTATTGAATGAAAATATAAGAACTACAACAAATACTCATTGTAATGACAGCTACGAACATAGAAAACAAATACATTGGCTCTTGTAAGTTACTTAAAGTGTCCACCATGAGAGTGCCTGCATAATTGCGCTCATTCAATTACTTCCCGCATATCATTATTCAGCTGCTGAGGAGTTATACTGGCTGTCGTTGATCATAATCTATTCTAATAGAGATCAACTAATGTTGTAGATGGTCTCGAATAAACAATATTTTTCAGGTGAGGGAAGAGGAAGAAGTCTAATACCGGCTGGTCTGGTGATCTAGGTGGCCACGGTACCGTATTACCATTTGTTCCAATCCAGTGATCGCCAAACATGTGCAAGTGATACATTGTTGAATTCCAAATTTCGAGTAGAATTTAAATATGTCTAAATATATGTGTTCCATTTAAGATTGCAAAGTTGATGATATTTCAAAAAGAATACAGTGTCTTCCGTATTTGCCAACTGCTCGCAGGCGAGCTGAAACTGGTATTGTTTTAATCCTTTTAATGAGTTAAAATGTTTTCCATATTCTTTTATGCATCCTTATTTGCATTGCACTACAAGGATTCATTAAAAAATATTTGAGATGTACCACAATCCTTTTACCCCCGGTATACATCATTTTTAACAGTGTGCCGGTAGAAAAGTTTGAGAGTGCTTCATAATTTTTATTTAGTTTAGCAAAATAGTCGTAGTGGATTCAATTCTATACATGTGATAATCTGGGTAAACAAGAATTTCAACAACATTCTGTTCGTCCTAACAATGAAGGTTCATAATATATTCATTCACATTCAAATCATTCTTAAAAATGTATTTCAGAATATTTTTAAATGTTTGAAAGAAACTGTTATTCATCTATAGGGTGATGCACCTAAAACCGGCCTCAAAAGGTTTCAAGGTATATTTGGTAATTCGACGCCATTTTTTAACTATATCCTGATTTAGTAGGAACTTTATCACCAGGATATTTTGCTTGATAACGAACCAACACGATGAATTTGTGCGAACATACTCCTCCACAACAAACGCTTTGTGGAATTGAATAAGCCATTACTCACACACAGGCCGACGAACACTAAACAACACTCATCAGCGCATGCGCGACTGTGGTGAATAATATTCGGAGCTGATGTCATCAAATGCGCATGATCATTAGCGTTGAAAACTGTCTATAGCAAACATACAATATATATCAGAAACCTATTGGGGCCGGTTTTATGTGCGATACTGAAGGATTTTTTACAAATGTTTCCATTACATTTAATAAAGAAATGAAATATTTTGAATGCCTTAGGATTTTAGAAACAAAAAGTGGGTATCGGGGGTTTTTAGTAAATAAAATGTGCGCCTTGAAGCAAAATAAAGATTGAAAAGCACTCCTATGTACAGTATGTCTGAGAATTCTTGGTCCACTGTTGACTATTACTGAGGTTGATCTACGCCTTCTTTCTGTTACTTAACAAGAAAAGTGTGAATTAAAAGTCATTGTTGCAATGGTCTAATAGTGCTGTTTGTAGCCATACTCAACAATGGCCTAAACAGATCTGAGACCGACTGTGGATTATGGCAAGAAAGGAAAATAGAGAATTGCTTTGTTGATATGAGTCTGGTGTTAGTGAAAGATATGCACAAATAAATAGCAATCATTAAATCTTATTTTGTTAGAAAAGAAATGTAGAAAAAGAATATAGGTTTTGTTAAAAGCAGAATTCTTTCTTCAAAGATAGAATTGCTTCAAATTCGCAATGAAATACACTACCTGCTCAATTTAAAGTGGATACCTGTGGTATGGAAGAGAAGCTTTATTTACAGCGTGTCTAATAGCCCGGACTGTGGCCTTTCGCCCTAAGCACAGTATCCACACGCCGTGGCATGCTCTCCACCAGTTTCTGATCGCAAGCAACCGGTATTTTTCCCACTTCTCCTTCAAAGCCTGCACAAGTTGGATGCGTGTTTGCGGTCGCATCGGACGTGCACGAATCCGGCGTTCGAATTCATCCACAGATGTTCAATAGGGTGGATATCCGGACTCTGGGTGGGCCACTGAAGTTTCGGAACATTATTATTCGGAAACCAGGCGCTAATAACACGGGCATTATGGTACTGCGCATTGTCTGGTGGAACACAAATGGCCCCTACCGAAATGCGACCACAACTTAGGAAGCATGGAATTGTCTAGAACTTTCAGATACTGTGCGGATGGCGTGTTTCCCTTGATCACAACAAACGGACGACGTGCAAACCAGGAGAAACACGACCACACCACCACTGCCAAAGTTCACTGTTGGGATGACACACTCAAGTAGCAGTCGCTCCCCTGGAAAACGCCACACCCAGGTGCGCCCATCCGATCGGTAGAGTGTGAAACGTAGATTCGTTGCTCCACATAATGCTCTTCCAGCGACCAAAACCGTCGCTCTTTACACCAGATCACACGACGCTGGGCGTTTACAGGAGCGATGTTAGGCTTGTGGGCAGCAGCCTGATTAGTGTACCTAAGGCATGGAGCTCGCGACGAATCGTCATGGCACTGACACCGTTGCCTGCTGGAAGTTCTACCGCCGTTGTTCCGCTGGAACAGCCCTGTTCTGCTGTATCAACCGCTTCACGGCCCTCTGGTCTCTATCAGCCAGTATGTGTGCTCGGCCACCTCCATGACGTCGTGTTTCTGCTCCTTCACGTTTCCACATCATGATAATAGCACTCACGGTCAACTTTGGCTACTTTCCACGTTGAAAATCGCTCAGCTGCTTTGATGGTGGCATTTTACCTCAGCATGTGGTTATATACCAAAAGACTCCAACTACACATGATCGTGTTGTTTTATAACGAATATATTCAAATTATTGTCCGAATTTGCATAGGTTGTTCCACTATAGCAGGTGTCCACTTTCAATTGAGCAGTCAGTGTATGTCAAAAGAAATCTTTGAAAATATGTGATACAAAACAAAGTTTTAATTACTTAATGTTGTTGTGAGATAACAAACAAATAACCTTGAGAGGAAGATAAAACGTATATATAAAATTCCCTTTTGCAGGTACAATCGCAATACTTATTCTTAACAAGGTTTAATAAAGGAATAGCCTACTTGAAATAATCACCCAGGTAAAAAAATTCAAACTGAAACTTGAATTGTAATATGAATTTAACATTCAAATACACAAAACACTTAATAACGTATTTACAATTTATAACTACGAAAGCCTTCTTTGGCTTAAGTTTCTGAATAGAGAATTACATGTCTTAAAATCACAGCTCCAGTTCTTTATAAGTTCAATGTAAATCAACTTAGATTTGTACATTAAAGAGTTCTTGTTAGCACAATTAATATGCCACAAAGTACATAAATCCTTATACAACTCAACTACACGAATGGTTCTAATCTTCATTTTATCTTCAGGCCAAATGCTTTGCGTGGTGTTCACCCAAAAAACAACGAAAGTTAATACTCACAAAATCTTGCTTCTTGCAATCATGGAACTGTTCGATGCACTGTATCACGAAAGCTTGACTCAGCAGACTTGATGTTCATATCACTAACATCGGATTCGAACATGGCGACCTTCACTCCATATTGATTCATTAACACTCTCTCTCTCTCTCTGAGTAATCACCATGGAAATATAGAATTAACACTGATAAATATTTCCATGGAATCGTAGTGTTGAAATCACACTTGGTCAACACTTCACTAATCCGTAGCACAATTCTCCTGAATCAATCTGAGGGATTCACAGAACACTCGCGAAATCACACAAGAGATGAGAGACGTCCTCTCACGATCACAATTTTCCATAACTACAGCAACCAATGTTACGCAACAACTAACCTACGGCCCGAGAGTACAGCAACTGTTGCAGATAGCATTCCCTTTGTTTTTAACACTTTCACTTGTATTGATTCTATTCACTAACCATTTTGGATTAACAGGATAAAATGTAAATGTGGGAAAAAGTACGTAAGTACTCTATTTGTTTATTTTTACATAAGTTGTAAAAAGAACCGTTCCACACCACACTTAATCATTGAGTTCCTGTTGAAGCAAATAGTTAGAAGCATGTAACATTTTAAAGAAAAATATCGTAGGAGATAAAGTGAAAACTACAATAATTTACGAAAAGTGAAACAATGTTTGTACCAGTTTCATCACCAGTCTTTTCCAGTCCCTAGCTGTGAATGGAACGAGAATAGATTTGGGTCTTTTTGGAATAATTCTTTGATGACTTAATTTTGGTCTAAGGGTGTCCCAGGAAGAAAATTATAGAACATTTTGAATTTGCTTCGCGGTATTGTCCATCCTTCCCGACGTAATGCGCCATTGTATGAAACATGTGAATCGCTGTGAATCAAGTTTATTGATGTTGAAGGTGGGATTTTTTGAAAAAGAATTATAAATTTGACACTTTAACAATAAATATGAGAAACATATTAAAGGAGTATCTCAAAAACCGTTCAGAATAGGACATATGTTATATAAACTTTTTTTTTTAGAATGACCAACAAAAAAAAAAAAACGATATCAGGCACTCCCAGAATAGTGACCTTGTATCCGTCTAAAAATACAATGATGTTCCACGTAGTGATCGAATATTAAATTACAGCAATTTTTGTTACTTTACTGTCGTTCAAGATGATAGCCTTGCTTTGTCTGGATACCCCCATTCCACTGCCAATGTGCTTCAATAGTTGCGTTTCACTTACATTTTCAACCTTGTTTAATTTTTCTTTCTAATGTATTTTCAATTGCGTCATTTTTTTTTATTTTTTTTTATTTTTTGGAGGCAGGACACACAGACAGATCAAGCGGTGTAATAAGGAAGCTAATGAATTAATTAAAAAAAACGCTATTAAAACACAGTCAGTGGCTCGTCAATAAATTTTGTTTGTCTGTCAGTGAATGCTTGAACTACGGGAGTGATTCTATCTGGACGAAAGCCAGACCTCATTTTTATGAGATTTCCCTTCGCTTTTTCCAAAGCTCCATTGACAAAAAAAAGAAAAAAAAAGATTTGTGTACATCATAACATCCAATTATCAACTTAAAGAGAAACAAACAAACCCAGCGTTTCCTTATTTTTACATACAGGACCCTTCATATATGCCTTCATATTTTTTAGAGCTTTTTCAAAAAAACCCTTGTGTTTTTATTCTTAATATTTTGTTAAAATATTATGTCGATATTCTCTTTGAGTGAGACAGCGCAGGGAATAAAGTTCTCGTGATCACTAGCGAACGGTCCGACGCTTATCCGCCTTAATCTATAAAGAAAAAAAACCTAATAAACAAATAGTAGTTGGGTACCCTGGCGCACCCACGATTAAGGTTGGGGGGGGGGGCTAAGAATATTATAAAACATCCATTCAGATGTAGGCCTGTTTAAAAATAAATTTGTTTCAATGATCACTTCCCAAAATAATAAGATATAGATAAGTCAGTAGTTTAATAAAGATTTTCTCCTGTTTTTTCTTTCTTTTTTTTTTCTTGTCTTTTTCTTTCCTTATTTTTCGGTTGAAGGGCGGGGGAGGGCTTTAGGCCCTTTAGTTTCGCCACTGGATGGGATATATTGTGATATATAAGTAATCCAAGAAACTTAACTAGTAAAAACAATAATCATGCAGCTATACTACAGTTGTAAGTTGTGAATTGGGAATATTTTCTTGAGGGCATTACACATTAACTGAATTTTTGTGCCATTTAGTTTGGCGCCACAAGAGAAGATTTGCCGATAGTTTAATAAACATTCGAATTTTGAAAATCGTTTGAACAGGTCACAGGTTTATATATGTAATTCAGAACAAAAAGATTGACAGCTTATATATTCAAAATTTCTTACAATAACTAGCCGTGCACGGTAAAGTCCGGGAAAATTCAAGTTTTCAAAGTTTTGTCTGCAGTATTGTATCTCCATCCTTCGAAACATTTTGCACAGTAATTATCGAGTAATTGAGAATAAATCGTTGTTAGTACTATTAGAAATAAAGCAATCTTAGCGGTCAACGTCATTAAAATTGTGGGGGTGGGGGATATTATAAAAAATACCCCTTAAAAGAAAATTAAGCTTAAAGTAATTTACAAAGGAAAAAATCTTGTAAATTATGTGAGTGTTTAAATGCACGTCTACACCCCGTGCGGAATTTCAGTGCCAGAGTAAACCCTTCCAATTGTGAATTCATTAGTGCTACGAAATTTAGTAAGCTACTTAACCCAAATTACTGCTACGCAACCGTAAGTGCAGTGCGACTTATAAAGAACAGTGTTAAATTTAAGTGAAGATAATTTAATTAGTTGTTCAACTATTTAGTTAATTTCAGTTCAGTCGAAGTAATAAGCCATAAGCTTCGCCCATAAAGTTATTGCCTTCAGACCAAGGAATATGTCATTTTCCAGTGTTGAATAAAATTGTTTAGTTTATTTGTGCAGTGGAAGTGTTTTCGCCTCTTTATACATGGACGGGAAGTGTGGACCCCTACTCCCACGAGATAACTGAGCTAGGTTACTCGGGGTGTAACGAATTTGGAGGGGGTAAAAAGGAACTCTACCGAACGAACTGTCGGTTGGCGCCCAACGAACATCAAACTATATCCAAAATATTACCTTCCCCATTGTACCGTTACAATATATTAATTTTAAATTAATATATATAATTTATATTAATAATATACATTAAACAATTACTTTGTTCTTCAATAGATGGCGCTCAGAAAAGCATGAATTAATCCTAGTATTTTTCTCTTTACAAATAATAATTGTAGTAAAATTATAGTCTTTTTTAAAATATTCTAAGTTAAATGATATTTTAAGAATTGCTAATTGTTTGTTGTTGTAGTTACTTACAGGGGCTGCTATCTGTACCTCGGCGTATCTCAGCCATGTCTATGTTGGTTCTCAAAGGAAGTTAATTCGACAGTCCAGGCGAAGTCTACCGTTAGCTCTGAGTATTTCAGTGATTTTAGCGCTTCTTACTTATTTCGGAGTGGCCACAGTTCTTACATTGATGGTTCATTACAGGTGAGGGAGTCTTTATTTCTCTTTCTTATATTTTCATAATAGAAATTTCGAGTCGTTTGTTTTAAAAAGTCATAAACCGCTGCTTTGGTTTAGGCGTAACGTGATACATTATTTCTTCGTGGAACGAAGGATCACAACTTAGAGTTCTTCGACTGACACTGATACTATAAAAGGGAGTTATGGAAAATCTGTTATCAAAGCTGTTTACAAAAAAGTCCACTCAATTACTTATCCATGTTTACAGGATGCTTTAAAAGGTTATATATAGATAAATTAAACAGATATTTCAAAATTCCTTATACAAACTTTAAAGGTAGGTCAGGAATACAAAACCAAGCTACATTTATAATGGAACCTTAAAAGCCAACCGAATGTGCTAGAAGGTTCAGAAATAAAAGACAACAAGTCGACATCAGGTTTATTAGCCCTATGTTTACAATTTGACAGTAAGGTGTACAGGTTCACAGTAGGTGCTCATAGTTTCTTCCACCAACAGTAATAGACTCCTTACAATGTCAATGCATGGATTGCCGATCATTTGCAAAAATGCGAGACCTTTCGTGAATACATCCAGCTGTCACAGCGACTCTTGCGATGACGTCAGTATTTAGAGGCAATGGGGTGTCGTAGAGGATGCCTTTGGGGTAACCCCAGAAGAAGAAGTCAACAGGACAACTGCCCAAGTAATGTGCTGCCAAACAGACCCTCTAGCTCTGTCACGGATATCTTGTCGTGCCATTTTGATTTTATTTACCTCCAGTTTTAACAGCTATTCTGAGATGTCACCTAGTAAAATACTGGGTCTCAACCTTTTAAAGTGTTACCATTCTCTTATTCTCTTCTCTTTATTCTCTTCTTTATTTATTATTTAAACTTGGAAAAGTTTTTTATCTTGTTTAATTATTTTTGATCCGATTTTTCTCTCTTTTCTACTTGTTTTTGCCCAGTTGCCATGGCAACCTTTCTCTTTCTTCATTGCGCAACTACTTTCCCGTGGGAACTTAACCTCTCTCTTTCTCTTTGCGCTCATCACTATTTGAACTGTCTAGTGTTTGGTTATTTCTTACTTTCTTCTTTCATCCGTAACCAATTATTTTAGGCTTTTATTTTCCTCTCCTTTCGTCTTTAGATTATTTTTGGATATTTCGCAGAGATCGTCTCGCTTCACTCATGTAACCACGAAGCATGTGAATAAGGGTATCGTCTAATTGAGAGACTCATCTTTTTAATGCAGTAGAGACGGACAATGAGCGGACGGACTCGTTTTATCCGTGCTTTCATCGCCAAGTGAGTGTGTGTGTTCAGCAAACTTTGGAATTTGTGCTAATTCAGTTTGTGCATCATTAATCAGCAAATCTGACCAGAGAAATAAAACTACAGTTCAGTCTGCAGCCAACCACTGATTTAAAGACTCGGGGAAAATATTCTAAATAACTTTGTCTTCCTTTTTCCTGCTCATCAGACTTCAACTAGTGGATAACAGTTTTGTCTTGACTCTTCTTCCGTCAACTGCATTTCTACTACAATTTTTTTAATCCTGTTTTATTCTTTTAAAGACGATCATCTTTCAGAATTAGTTTCCTTCCTTATTTATTTCACTCTATGGAATTTTCCCAGTATTTCCTATTTTTATCTCCTTACCTAACATAATCATTTTTACCCTTGTAGATTTATTCTATTTATTAAACCTATTTATTGTATCAGGATTTTGCGTGTTTCCACTTTTATTCATTTATCTGACACTGTTTTTCGTTCTTCTGATTTTAATTGGGCTCAGCGGGATCAGAACAATCATTAACTTCCATTTGACAACACATTCGGGTAGCGTTTGCGGACTTCCGTTCCACTGTGAATACGGTTTGATTTTGTATTCCTGACCTATATTTAATGTTTGAACAGAATTCTGAATCATCCTATATATATATATATATATATATATATATATAAAGCATTCTTACATCTTACATAGTAAGCATTTTTTAAATAAGCATTTCTTAAAAATATTTTTGTGATTATATTGCAATCTTCTTTATCCTTTGCTCTGATAGCTGCCGGGAAAGATATTCATAAAGAGCCAGCGCTCATAGCGGTCACTTTTGCAATTTTCATTTATGTTTTTTGGGGTTGTTTTTTTTTTTCCCAATCACCGAATTAATTGATTGTTGTGATTTGTAGAAATAGGTTCATATTAATTACCGTATTTACTCGCATAATTTCCCCCAACGCGTATTTTCCCCACCCCAGTTTTTGTGGATTACAAAATTCAATTTTTATTTTTATCGCATAATTTCCCCACCTATACTTCAACGCGTTTCCAACTTGACCTTGACTGGCGGTCAACTCACGACAATGTACCGTTACTATCGCATTTCTCTATCCCACGCTACTTTAGGGGAAGATTCCACCCCCACCCCGGTCAGTACAAGAGCAGACTCCTTCTGAATCAGTACAACAATTTCGAGTGTTTTGTGAAAACGTGAAGTTCGCGAATAAAGTTAAGTTCTCTATTAGCAGGCAGCTGATGCTGACGTCATGCGGTGAGCAGCTATAAAGATGGCGGGCTGCGCTGCGTGAGTTACGAAATTACGTCACAGTCGCACAAACACTTCCGTGCATGCCTATTGCTTAACTGTACTTTGAAGAAAAAACAAATGTTGAGATGTGATTTCTTATATTTTAAATGTTGCGTGTTAATAAAATTGCTTGCTTTAAAAATCAATATTTAACATGGTTTTCCTTACACTTTCACCATATTTTTTTTCCTCAAATTGAAAAACATCGCGTAATTTCCCCACCCCCATTTTTTTTGTCAAAATATTGATGAAAAAAAAGGGGAAATTATGCGAGTAAATACGGTATTTAAACTACAGAAACTATACTGAAGACATTTAATAAAATCACTTTGAATTTGTCTGACAGAATATTTTACTAATTTTAGAATATTTTTTTATTTTCCTTAGGACATTGAATTCTGGAGTGGCACTCATCCAGGCTTTCGAAATTCGAGACGTGAACTGGGCTCGATTTATGATGGTTACGGCCACTGCAGTGTGCTTGGGGCTATCGCTACTCGATTGCTCGTCCAGTCTGCATAGTACTGTAACAACAATGGCTGCCGATGGATTGCTATTTAGATCTTTGGCGAAAAAGTTCCGTTGGTCCCAAACCGCTTCGTTAACTGTGTTAGGCACAGGATTGGTGGCCAGTGTGTTGGCCATAGTCTTCCATATTACCGATCTCCTAATGACAACCGCTTGCGCCAATCTCGTGGTGAACACAGTCGTGTGCTTGGCAGTGGTGCACCAGCGTTACCAGCCAGCCAATCCGTGGATGTACGAACCCATGGCCATGGACGCAGCCGACGATTGTACCCCTCCCCGTAAACGCAAGCGAAGGATAAGCAAACACGTTGGCAATGGAAGCGTCCCTGGTGCTGAGGCAGGGTCTTCTGCTTTGGCTAATGCTTCTCCCTCGTCTCAGGGAGAAGAAGATAGCAGCAAAACCACCCACAATAACAACAACTACGACACGGTCGATCTAGTGGTGCCCTCCGACTCGGAGGTATCCGAATCAGAATCGTCTTCAGATACAGACATCGACGCCATAGTGGAGGAGTATAAAGAGAAGCTTCGTGTCGCCACGCTGACTCACATTGAAGGGCCGAGTTCCATCAATGAGCCGCGGGAACCGACCGACGGCAGCGGTCGTCGGGTGACCTTCGCCTTGTGCGGCCTAACATTGTGCTTCGTGGTGCTGTCTGCAATTGTCATCTTTGGCTCCCACGCTATCCATCCAGCCATTGTCGTGGGTGTGAGTGCCATGGTGGTCTGTAGTTTCATTCTTCTCTTGATCATCGTGCGTCAACCACAGACTCCGAAGGTCATCTCCAGTCCCAATACGCTGCTTTTCCGGGTTCCATTGATGCCGTGGATCCCGGCAATCGCAATCTTCCTCAATGTGTGCCTTCTGCTTCAGGTCTTGAGTGCCGTCTGGGTCCAGTACGCCATCTGGATGAGTGGAGGTACACAATTCTTTATTCCCAAACGTAACGCTAAGGTATTCATGCATGACATTTTAGTAATAAAAAGATAATATTTATTTGTGTTACTAAATAAGTATTCAGGATTTTTTTCCTTTGTTTTTTACTAGTTAGTTAATCATATTAGGGAAAGATGAGAAGAGAATGATTTAAATGGTTTCATAGTGTATTTATTTTTTTCTTCTTTCCACGAAGAGAAATCGTCGTGGTGACTTTCTCTGAAGATCTTTTCTGCATTTCCGAAAACTATTTGTTTTAATGAATAACGTAAATTGGAATAATAATAATAATAATAATAATAATGGAAGACTTTCCCGAACTTGGTGAAGAGAAACAAAATTAGTTCCAAAAATCACTAACAGGGGAATATGTGGCGCTGCAGACTTGGGCTAAAGTAAAGTCACTGTATGATAATCGTGAAGAGACGCTATTAAAAGTTAAAAACACTTCTCCAGAGCACTTGCCGACAATAGAGCTAAACGATTGGCTCCTACTCATCACGTGCCAACTCAACAGTCATTTTGGAGGCATTTCTTTCAAATCATTTTACGAATCCATATTGCTATTATATGAGGTGTATGTGGAAGGTTCTGTTGATTTTAAGTAACTGGATTTCGTATTTAATATTTTTCATTATTATTTTCAAGTATTATTTACTCATATTATAATCCTGTATTTCCTAAATGTAGTGGAAGTTTTTTTGTTTTGTTTTTAAACTCTTTAATATATTCTACATACAAATCTTGTTACGATATATCATCATCAAGATCTTAATTTATTTATAAAAACAAAAAATTAATTCAAATTATTTGTTTCCCCACTTTGTCTTTACGCAATGAAAATTTCAAACAGATAAATTAAATACATTTATAAATAATTACATATTTCACTTAATGCATGAATTCCCAAATAATCATTTTACATTTTTTTATATATATTATTAAATAAAGAATTATTCTAAATAGAGTAGAAAACCTTTTTTCGTCTCATTTATCTTTATCATTTCTTTTTCTTCTACAATAACTGTTCTTCTTCTTCGCGAATGGGTCACTTAGGACGCGGAATCAACACATTTTGAGCCTTCCTCCTTGCCCAATAGTTCTTCATTCGGATGGACTGATGCAACTTCTGCTCCTCCGACCAAGCACGGCGTGCTGGTTTCTTCTCATCTTCCTCAAATCTCCCTGTGTGGACAATATGTCTGACCACCTTTCTATCTTGTAAATTTGGGGATCCTAACTCAATGAGGTCCTTTTCTAATTGTTTGTACCATTTTGGTCTTGTGCGTTTGTTTTGTAAAAATTTGTGGATCCGATAAGTAAGTCTGGATTCATTCATTCCAAATGACCTAAAAATTGGATTCGTCGCATTCTCATTGTATCAGTAAGTTTAGAAATGTGTTTATAAATTTCAGTGTTGAGTTTGGGGTAATGAATTCCATTTTTAATTCTGGGCCCTAGAATTTTT
>JAFIDM010000004.1:413999-433791 GCA_023159025.1 Thereuonema tuberculata
TAGAATTTTTCTCATAATTTTCCTTTCTTTAATCTCTAATTGTTCTTTTAATGTCTTATATTGGAGATTGAGCGTTTCTGATGCGTAGAGAGCTTCAGGTTTAATCACTGTTAAGTAATGGCGAATTTTACAGTTCCAGGACAAGCATTGTTTGTTATAAACATCCTTTGTGTGTTGGAAAGCAAGTTCCATTTTCTGAATTCTTGATGTTACAGATTTATTTTCGTTGCAATTTTCTGTGATCCATTCACCTAGGTATTTAAATTCCTTTACTCTGGCAATTTTATTAGTGTTAATGGTCATCTCACGTGGAGCGTTGTTGACATTCGTCATAAATTTAGTTTTTTCGTAAGAAATTTGGAGTCCTAATTTTGCTGCTTGCTCTTCCAGTATAATAATCTGCTTCTGTGCATCAGGGATGTCTTTGGCAATTAGTGCCATGTCATCAGCAAACGCAAGGCAGTCAATCTCAATACCCTTAATCTTTGGCCCAAGTCGGTGTGACGGTGCACTGCTAATCTCCATTCTCTGACAATTTTTTCAAGAGCGCAATTGAAAAGCAATGGGGAGGTCCCATCACCTTGACGGACACCTGTGTTTATTCCAAACTCATGACTACATCCACCCATAAACTTCACTTTAGCTTTTGTTTCCGTGAGAGTGTCTTTGATAATATTTCTCGTTTTTTGGTCAAGTCCCAATTCTGTTAAAACATCAAGTAGCGAGCCGCGGTCAATACTGTCATACGCTTTTTTGAAATCAACGAATGTGATGACATAATTTTTATTAGCTGTGTTCCGAAAATAATGTATGGTGTTTTTCAAATTCATAATTTGTTCCGCACATAACCGTCCCTTCCTGAATCCACCTTGATATTCACCGATTTGGTGGTCCAGTTGCTTGTTTGCCCGGTTTAGTAGAACTTTTGACAGGATTTTATATGTGGTCTGAAGAAGAGAAACGCCTCGATAATTGTTTGGATCGGTTTTACTTCCTTTTTTGTGAATAGGATGTATTATCGCCATCTTCCAATCCGTTGGGATTTTTTCAGTTTTCCAAATGTTCATTATAATTTCATGAAGCTTTACAATAAAATTTTCTCCTGTATTTTTCCACAGCTCTGCAGTTATTTGGTCTTCTCCTGCGGCCTTGTTATTTTTTAGTGATCGAATGATTTCTTTAATTTCCTGGATAGTCGGTGGGGTTGAATCTGGATTCGTTTTGCAAAGATTGAACTGAAACTTTTCTTGAGGCCGTTTACTGTTAAGTAGTTTAGAAAAGTATATTGCGAGAATTTTACAGTTAGCATCGTTAGTATAAGCCAATTCTCCATTTTCATCGGCAAAATGGAGTGATGGTGGGGAATATTTAGTTAACTTCCGTTTGAAGGTTCTATAATAGTTTCGTGATTTGTGTTGCTTAAAGTCGTCTTCTATAGATTGTAATAAGCGTATTTTAATAAGCGATTGTAATAAGCGTTGTAATAAGCGACTGTTATAATAAGCGTTTACAAGAATTTCAAAATTCTATAAATTATAATATTAAGCATATGATAAATCTTCATCTTCATTAAAGAGGAACTCTTTAATCTTCTATAAATTTGAAAGTGTTATGTACTTATTATTTAGAAAAGTTTTTAGTCATGATATTTTGGAGTATCTTTCTAATACTATTAAATGAGACAATCTTGTAAATTTTATCTTGAAAACGGGCCTAATGATTTTCATGAAATTGTGAGATCTATCGTTTTTGGATGCAATAAAGCTATTTAGCTGGGTCTGAACCTCTGAAAAATCCATTTAGAAGGTAAATTTAGGGGCTGCGACCTTAGTTCCAGATTATGCAGCCTTTTCACGCGTCAATGGAAGTACTCTATAGCCTGTAATATATAGAAGACAAATGGGGACCACTACCTACAGAGCAGATTTCGGGTCCCCAGCGGACACAACACACAGAAGAAGACGAAAGAAACAACCATGCCACGACCGGGATTCGAACCCAGGTACTGGCGTATTGGACGCCACGGCTGGCCGCCGCCGAGACCGCACGACCACGCCAGCACGGCCAATGGAAGTACTCTGGTGTCATTTCGTCCGCTGATAGTTGAATGGAAGTTCTGACACATGTTTATGCCTTTTATTTAAAAAAAAGTTATGGTTCAAAAGTGTATTGTAATATTTTATAGAGGTAATTATGGATATGGTCTTATGGTCTGAATCTTTAGTTTTCCAAGTGAAGCTGTTTTAAAATAAAAAATGGTTAAAAGCAAAACCAAAAAAGACTTCTACCCTACTACGAAGGAAGTTAACCAAAAACTGATCTGGGAGCACGGCAGTGCCCCCGCCAAGACGAGCCGAAGGCAGGAAGGGCACTACGTACCTTTTCTGGAAGTGTTTCGTCGTATTTTCGAACCCTCGGCCTGGATAATACTAGAGAGCTCAAATTTTCAGGATAAGATGCAGTTACCATACTAATGAAATACGCTAAGTTTCATTTATTTAGCTTTTATACTTTGGATTTTATTAATAACTAAAATACGTCGATTCCGTCACTCACTCACTCATGATCATCAAAACCTCTAGGGTACTTCCTGAAGTCCTAGAAAGCTGAAATTTGGTATGCAGGTTAGGATTAGCACACAAACAACAAAAAAATTAAGAAATCCGTAACTTTCACATTCTAACCCCTCATAAAGGAGGGGTCTGGTTATGTATTATCGAACCCTCATAGCTTCGGCCTGGATAATACTAGAGAGCTCAAATTTTCAGGATAAGATGCAGTTACCATACTAATGAAATACGCTAAGTTTCATTTATCTAGCTTTTATACTTTGGATTTTATTAGGATCTGAAATACGTCGTACCCTCAATGCTTCGGCCTAAATAATACTGTGTAATAATGTGATTTCTTACAAAAGTGCAAACAGCTTGTATATACAAGTTGACCAATAGAAAAACAGAAAAGTAGGGTATTGAAAAAAAATCCATTTTCTAAATAATCTTCAAACTAAATTTAGTTGTAATAGATAATCCCACCCAAAACATTTCATGTAAAATAAGTTGCCAAGACTCACTTGCTCATAACGCTTTCACTGTTAAAGTTATCAGATCTCATCTTACAAAAAGAAATGAAATCCCACCCAAAACATTTCATGTAAAATAAGGGGTTGCCAAGACTCGCATGCTCATAACGCTTTCACTGTTAAAAAGTTATCAGATCTCATCCTACAAAAAGAAATGAAATCCCACTCAAAACACTTCGTGTAAAATAAGTTGCCAAGACTCACATGCTCATAATGCTTTCACTGTTAAAAAGATATGAGATCTCATGTAGAGCCAAGCCCCTAACTCTACGAGGCCTAACTCTACAAGCCCTAACTCTGAAAACCCTATATCTTGGTCAAAAAGTATGGCTTGGCCGTTTCATGGAACTATTTCATCTCACCCAAAACATTTCATGTAAAATACGTTGCCAAGATGCTCATAACGCTTTCACTGTTAAAAAGTTATCAGATTTCATATAGTGCCAAGCCCTCACTATACATGCCTAACTCTAAAAACCCTACTATCTTAGTCAAAAAGTGTGCCTTGGCATACTCCATATCCTTTACATAACTCCATGGGATTGTCTGTGTGACAGCCACGAAACGGCCAAGGCATACTTTTTGACCAAGATATAGGGTTTTTAGAGTTAGGGCTTGTAGAGTTAGGCCTCGTAGAGTTAGGGGCTTGGCTCTACATGAGATCTCATATCTTTTTAACAGTGAAAGCATTATGAGCATGTAAGTCTTGGCAACTTATTTACACGAAGTGTTTTGGATGGGATTGTTTTATCTTTATATGTAATTTTGTATTTGCTATAATTTAATTAAATAGAAGGCAGTCTTACTTAAAATGATGAGCATTTTATTACAGTAAAACCTCGTTAAGTCGTCACTCAAGGGACCGAACATTTTTGACGACTTAAGCGGAGTGGGCATTTTTTGAAAAAAAAACAAAAACAAAACACTGAAATATAATATTTTTATGAATTGCTGTAGGATTCGGTGACAAAAACAACATTTTCAGAAATCAATACATGCAAATGAATGAGTGGAAAATAAAAAAAAAAACACACATTTTATACTTACCACATTTTATTTTCTTTTACTGGCATTAAAATAATCCAACAGTGTTGATTGATGAAGGTGCTGATTACTGGTAACAATGCGAAACACTTTGTAATGAAATGGAATTCCAACTTTTGTGCACATAGTTAATCGTATCTAGAACCGAAACTTCTAGCTTTTCGTTTTTACCCAAGGCTTTTATCATGTCCTTTACAAGCATTTTTTTGTACTTTCGTTTAGAGTCAAGAATTATCCCTTGATCTAAAGGCTGAAGTGCAGTTACATTTGGAGGAAGAAAAACAATTTCGATCGCTTTTAAATTTTCTGGGCTTACTCGCTATGAAATAAAATCACATTCAGTAGCGGTCAAGAAAAACGTCTACTCTTGACAAGAGTCGCAGCGAGAAGTGTGTAATTTCCCAAGTGAATTCCCCACGTTAAAATTCCCCGTAAAGGCTAGGCTTTCTTAGAGTGAAGGGGCGGGGCTGAAAAGATAGCAGGCAAAATTGAGAATAAAGATGCTTTTCGCCATTTGAGGGTGACGAGTTATCCGGAGTAGAATTAAATTTGGTGACGAGTAAAAGAGGGTTATTTTACATTATTGTGTATGAGACCTTGTCGGGACCAAAGGAAAACGACGACTTAAGCGGAGTGACGACTTATCCGGGTGACGACTTAACGAGGTTTTACTGTATTAACTAGCCGGGTACCGTCGCTTCGCTCCGGAACCCTTGCATATATAGCACTAAAAACAAAAACTTTATTTATGAAGCAAATTAATATCGAAATCGAAGAATGTACGACTTCCCAGGCCGTTGTGGCCTTCTCCGCTTAACTCAGGTGTATTGCGGGTTGGCGTCAAAAACCTGGGGTTGTCAACAAAAGTATGTTTTTAACCTGTCACAGGTGTGACATCTATATAATAGGTATATAAAAACACGCGCGTATTCGAATGCAATGTTGTGTCAAAATTTCAAAGCCATCGGTGAAGAACTTTCGGAGATTTAAATCGGAGATTTTGCACAAACGAACATTTATATTTTTATTTATGTAGATAACTAATTTTATTATTGCAAGCGTTCGTGACCCCAATCAAGCGGAAGGAATTCACCGTGGAGCTATCCATTTCCCGGAAAGAGGGGGGGGGGGTAAATAACCAAAGCTCGGTCTTCCTGATAAGAGGACAATGTTGCTTAATTTTTAATATAAATAATGAGCATTTTTATAGCAAGAGCTAATTTGGCTAAATCGGAGAATACGGTAACCAGTACATCGCAGACTGTTACCACTTCATCGCGAAATTCAGTTAACTTAGTAGGAGCTTAAGCTGTTTGGTGCAAAGCGATGATTAGCTTTACGTGAATTGAGGTAACACACATTCCAGGATATTGAAAACATTTTGAAAGTACTATGTCCTGCGAACGCCTGGTACCGTAATCTCCGATTTCACCGCTAATTTTATTAGTGCCCTTGAAGCCCACCCCTCCGGCCCATCCCCTAACAGTCCTAGGCACGTTCCTTATTGGGCCGTTTTAGATTTATTATCAAGTCAATCAAATACTGTAGGGAGAAAACTTGTTCTAAATTTTATCTTGAAAACGGGCCGAAGCATTTTCATGAAACGGAGTGAACCTTTATATTCATTGATCAGGATTTATCGTGTTCTTAATTTATTTTCTTTTTATTTTCTTAATAAATTCGTGTTCTGTGCGTTTTTACGTGTAATAAAATAATAATTTTACTTTTACCTGTAATAAAATATCAAGTTTACTTAATAATAATTTTTTTAAATGTTTTTCTTTTAACTAACAAGTTGTTCTTTTCTCCAGAAGGGTTTTTTTAAATAACCAGGTCATTGTCTACAGTTTTCTTACTTTATTTTCCTTTTATTTTATCGAGCGAAGCTTCCTGATATTTATTATTATTTAAGCCAATTTTATTAATTATATTTTGCAATATATATATAGTTAAAGTTAAAGTATCCCACTTACAGGTCTACAAAGGCCTATGGGGTGGCTGGAGGGTAGGTTCCAGCGTTCACGACCTAGTAACGGGACGAAGTTGAGGTCGGGGGGTCAGCCCGACGCCCGCCCGCCTTTAACTCCCGGGAAAGAAACCCGGTACCCATTCTAGAGAGGGCTGGGTAGACCCTAGGACCCGTTTGGAGGAGTAAGAAGCGTGGAAAAATTCTCGCACTCCGCCGAAGCCGGGAACCGAACCCGCCACCTCCAACCCGCAGCCAAGCGCCCTAACCTAATTATTTTTAATTTTTAATAAAATTCTTGCTGTGGCGATAAGATTTTATTTTTACTAAGATTTTCTATTTAAATTTTCATTGTTTTTTCTTTCTTGTATAAAACACATGTTTCGGTTTTGTTTTTTGTTTTTTTTTGTAAATTATTAATACCTTTAGATGATTCATGTAGGTTCCAAACTGAACTAGCATAATTTATATTAGTCAAAAAATGCAAATATTAATAAATTAATTTTAATTGGCAATAAGTATTTTTTATGATAAAATATATATGCTATTGCTTTTAATTTTGTGTAGTTTTTTTTTAAGAAATGCCAGACACACATTAATTAAAAAACATAAAAACAAATTAAAATCTCCAACAGTTTCGATCAGATCGGCCGATCTTTTTCAAGTAACTTGAAAAAGGTGGGCAGTTCCGATCGAAACCTGGTCGAGATTTTAATGTATTTTTATGTTTTTTAATTATTGTGGGTATGGCCTTTTTTAGAAAGTACACCACTAATTTCACGCAATTTAAATTTCTGCATCTCTATGCTTTTAATTTTTTTGTAATAAATTTATGTGCGTGATCTAAGCAAAGGTCTAATTTATAGTTAAAACTAAATATTTTATGATGTTTACTACAGCTATTTCATTAAAATTACTGTGATAAATTAATTATCATATTACGAAGGAGTTGATTTTTTGATTAAAAGACATTTCTTTTTTTCATTAATGATCAACTTATTGTCATGTATCCATCTCTCAGTAATATTCAAGTCTTTGTGCAAAATTTCTGTTATATTTTTTCAAGACTTTTACCATTCTTTATTATTATATTGCCATCTATACAAACAAATGTACCATAATTTTTTATATAATCACTTACTGATTTGAGTTGATGAATTAATGTTTCCAAATTATTTCTTTAATAACAAAAACTTTTCTGAATTTAAGAAATCAGATGTCTATATTAAAATTTCTAGATAAAACTAAAAAAGATGATATTTGGAGGAGAAAAAAAGTAGTGGTTTCCTGTTGATTATCATTTGCATTATTTATTATTTGTCATTTCCAATTAAAATGCAGATAGAATTGATTATATTTTTTCCAGTAAATAGAAATTGGTATCCACCCCTTCCAGGGTAAAGTTTTTTTTAAAAAAAAATAGTATAATTCGTTTTTGAACCATGCAGAATCTGCTCTTGCCTCCAAAATGGCGGTCTGTTCTAGCGTCTCTTCGCATACAGTGACTTTAGGGTTAAAGCACAATGAACATTCTAAATTTGACCCTGATGCTTCATCGCTCGCACATCCACGCAAATTACAGACCTGCCATTTTGTTCGCAGCGCCACATTTTTGAAGTGATGAACATGAGAAGTTTCTTTCCAATTATTATTTAGAATTCGATGTAAATATTCGTATTTAACAACTTTTAAGGATTAAAAATTTTAAAAAAAGGCAAATGTTTTAAGGATAAATTTACTGCTATTTTTGCCAAACTTTCATATTAAAAAAAATTATAAAACCTAAGAGTATAAAATATGAAAAGATGAACAATAAAATAAAAAATTGAAATAAACTTGCAACGTTACACTGCCTAATATAAATGACCTTCCTAAGAAGTAAATACACTATTTCCTCTGCGCTGTTTCTAAGTTCAAATGTCAAAACTTCCTCTGATAAAAGAGCTATTGTTCAGCCCCATTTTTATAGCCAATGAATATTTATTTATGTTAAATCAGACAGATCTTAATATCCTCTAGTAAGTTATCTGCGTTAATTTTTAGACAGTGCTTTAGGAAGGGTTTTTGTATAAGTATTTCAATCATTTAACAATATTTTGTTTAATTTTGGAGATCCAAACCCTGTCCGCAGTTGATATCTTGACTTCCGAACAGACGTTGATTTGAAATGATCTCCAGAATGGTTTTCGCACTCACCCTGTACATGCATATAATATATTAGGATTAGTAATGTTAGACTTTGCATTGTATGATATTTTTTTCATTTTCACTTTTTTCTTAGATGTACATCATTTCTCAGCCAAACGATAAAAGCTATAAAGAATTTAAATTTTGCTTTATAGTTTTTCCGATTTAAGCATTGTCTTTTCTTTTTCTCTGCTAGGTGTCGTGATGTACTTCCTTTATGGCCTGCGCAGTAGTAACGCTGCCGTCCATTTCCGTCACGTGATAAGTGAGGAGCAAATCCAGCTCCAGCCTCTACCCAGACAGTCAGTAGTGTCTACTCTTGTTCCCAGCCACAGGAAGAACGATGACAACCAGCGACGCCTAACGCAAGTGGACACAATCTTAATCTCGCGGTAATAAAGTGGGGCGAGCGATATTGTTTTCTCTTTATGAATCAAGATTATTGTGTTTGCCTAAATGGATATCAGGAGTAAAAACAAACAAATCGTTGTGATGCTTTAAATAACTTACTAAGAAAAAAAAAAAAAAAGAAACGTTTATTTATAAAAACAAAAGAAACAAACCACGAAGAACTTTGGGAATATTTTTTAATAAGTTTAACGAATACTATTTATTTGATCTCGTAAACTAGTTCTCTAGGAAACATTCACAGGATGGTGTTAGTTTAATTATTTTCAATCTCGCAATAATAAACCAAAGCAAATAATACATGGTCCTGCCAAAACATGCCATGATCCTCCAATAGTTGTTTATTTCTTGTTACTAAAGTCTTTCTTGGGATGTGTACTTTGCAATAATTCCGAAGTATTGAAAGTGTATCCAGAATTTTCTGTCGACTGGCAGACGTGCCTGTTTCAGTTTTGTTTGTTGCTTCCGGATGAAGACAGAGTTATCAATAAACCAACGCGCGAATCTGAAATGGAATGCCCCCATCGTCAATTGAATGAATTATGCTATTCCTAACCATTTTTGGATTGCTGCCATCTTTTTTTAATTAAATAAAGGGACCTACAAAACACCTGACACAAAGCCAACAAGGAAAAAAAAAACCCAAACAATCCTTCTTCCACTGAGAAAAAAAAAAGAACCCAAGGCAGGGGATTTAATTCAGCGAAATCTTCACGCCACCAACCCAGTCATTTTTTGGTAGCAGTACAAGCTAAGAAAGAGAAATTTCTATAATAAATGCCTACTCCCAAGTGTACAACGATTGGAAATGAAATTGGAAGTGTAGTGTGTTGCTCCTTGTAAATAACTTCAGTGCATCAATAAGAAAAAATAAAATACGATACCTACACATATCTATGCAAAACTCTTCTGTCAGTATGTATAGGAATACCTGAGGTCTCCAAAGACTTCGTTTTTATAAAGAAATTTACGAGCTTGGATTTGTAGACATTTTTTTGTTTAAAAAACAAAGTCCTCTGTCAATAATTGTCTTCACTGAAAAATCAGTAATCGTGTTTGAATTAACGCCAGTTTAGAATATATCAGATGTCACTTACCTACCGAAACACAAAGTTAACTACACTATGCTGTGAGAGTTTAATATGCCCTCTTTTTCAGGAAGGAGTTACGTATCTAGATATTACAGGTCTATTCTTCTAAGCTCGAAGCATAGTTGTACAATCGTGACAAAAAAAAGTGATATTGAAGTATTCTTTTATGTCCATAAGTGTACATAAAGCATTTGATAGCATCGCATTTATCACATAACACAGTAAAAAAGTAGGGATTTTCAGACTATTTATTGATCCCCAGAAGAGAATTAGTAATAGGGATAAATTGAAACAGAGTTTAAATTTAGCATTATTTAGTCTTATATTTCAATTAGAAAGAAAAAAATCAATGTTAATTTCACTGACATTTAGAAATATCCATTAATACTCTCAAATAAACAGAAAAAAACAATAAAAAAAAAAAACAGGGCCTATCTGGATCGAAAACATCATAATGAAAATGCTACTGGCGTGCCGAGAGATGGTTAATATGGATTAATACCCTTCCCCTTTTACATCTAAAAGAAATTCAGAAATTTTCACCCTTATTAAGTTTTCAATTAAGTTTTGAAGGGATACATTCAACATAATGAAATCCCGGGTAATTCATAATTCCTGTGCAGTGACGGAATGATATGAGAATTTCTGCTTTAATTGCCTAATTTGATTGGGATATTTTTCAATGGTGTTCTAAGGACATATCAGTGATTTTTGGCGCTGAAGGTCCATTTTATCGTAAACATGTTGACGTCTCTTCAGTCTCTCCGTGACGGCGATTGCATAGTTCAAGGATTCTCTCCTCTTGTGCCGGTGATGGTCCCCTGCTTAATTCGCATCAATTGACATTTCAATTCTGTCGTCAGATTCCGAGATGACGACCTATTTCTGAAAGTCGCGTTCCTTTTCCCCCCACCTCCCTTCCCTATCCCCACCTCAAACACACGGAATTCTGGAAGGTTGCCAGCCTCAGTTCTTCTTCCTTTTCCGTTTAGCGCCATCTCGCGTGGAAAATGTCAACTGCTTCGAATTCATTTCGTCAACATTCGATATTTTTCGCCGTCAAACCTAATTTGTTGAGGTTTTTTCCAAACATCAGTTGTACTTTTTCCGTCACAAATAAACAGTAAAAATTATTGAAATAATAATAAACTAATTAATTTTATATTATAATCAAAAGTGGTTGGAAAAAGCAATATATCATCCTTTTCAATAATACATCAATTCAGAAAGAAAAAAAAAACACATATATATAGTTATATATAAATAACAGTATTTTGAATAATAATTCTATGAAATTAAATCGATTTGGTTAAGTACTGTTATGACCTGCCTGTACTCCGAAAGCCCATTATTAAATGTGAATTCCGACAAGTTGTATGTCTTTTTGTCTATATAATATATATTTGACTATAAAAAAAAACTTTTCATAGTATTTGCTCTTTATATCAGATAATGTTACATTTGTAAAGGGATATGTCCACTTTATGATGATGTTACTGTATCGGTTTTAGATAACAGAGTACAATTTTAATTGTCTGTCTTATGTATTTCATATATGTTGTTTTGTGTTTCAAATTTTAATGAGTTTTAGCAATTTGCATAGCGTGTGTATTGGTCTCAACTTTTAGTCTCCCCTCTAGTTCAAATATTTTAAAAATACTGTTGGCTCATTTAATTCAACATTAGCTCGGTTATCTAAGATTCAGACAATGGAATTCAAAGAAAATCTAGGTTTCATTCATCGTTTTAACTCTGTAGGGTGATGTCACAGCTTCAACCCAAGCATTCTACCCACGAAAGAGAACCTGTTCTACTACAGGTCCAAAATCATTAGATGAAAAGAGACAAGGGAATTTAAAGAACATCACGAAATCAGAAAATAATGAATTAATTCATTACATTAAATATGCAAGAAAAAAAAAATACATATAGCTTTCTGTAGGGCAATTTAAAAGCCCCGTTGTGTCATGAATCCCTCAAAAGGAATCTGTTTAATTACACCAATCAAATGAAAAACAAACTACAAACTTTTCAGATTCTGAGTCTCGGAGGATGGAAGTCTACATCCAGGCTGAGGAAATATTTCGAATACAATATAATTCTTGTACATATACTTTATTAAAGCTCTTTCGTTGTCTTTTTATTCGTATGTGTTTATTTTCTTTCAATGCAATTAGCTTCCTGCATCTAATGTACGTTGATATTGGCTTTATGATCTACAATTACCTCTAGAATGTTATGTTGAAGTTATATGTTATTCTGAATTATTATACGCTTTATTCTGTGGGGACGGGTGATTTTTTTTTTTAAGTTAAAATACATCAAACAAAATGAAATGGAAAGTATTTTTTTTTTGTGTGTGGTGTTTTTTTATAATATCAGATAAATCACTGTTGCTCGATTTCCTCGATTAACTAACATTAATTGTAGCATTTCTTAACAATAATCTTTATATATAATTTGACTTATTTAATTATCTGTTAAATGTATATTTGTCATCAAGTCCCTTTTAATTTTATATACCATATTTCTCTAATTCACTTCTTCTCATATTTTGTAATAGATAAATGACTCCACAACCATCATTGAGTATTTAAACATGTTTATTTAAATACTACTGCGAAATTTCGGGAACAAATATTATCGTTACTAGCAGCAAATCTGAAAAAATCTGAAAAATCATTTTATTATCAACTATCAAATATAAAGTAAATGTAATCTACATACTGCGCTAACTTGTGAACGAAGCTTCTACGGCAAAAATGGTTTTGAGTTTCGAAATCACCGTAAAAAACTGAGTAAGTATGCCAAATTTCATTAAAATGGATGCAGTGATAGCAAAATTATATGGTTTTGAACGTATGTTTTGTTAGAATTTCAGTTAAAATTTCATGGAAACAACATGGAATGACAAAATGAACTAATATTTCATCCAATTTGAGTACCCTTGATTCAATGGTATCATTGAGAACCTTGGATCTATCTTAATAGCTTAATTATATCGAGTTACAGACAGACAGACAGACAGACAGACGAAATTAGCAAATTATATAAGTTGATTCCCTTCCTCAAGCATATTTGGAATTAATACAACAAACAATAACAGAAAACAGAAGGAACATTAAAAATTAAATGGAAACACATCGATTGTATCTATTATATTATTCGAAAGATTTAATTTTTAATATTCTTTCTGTTTTCTGTTTTTGTTTGTTGTATTAATTCCAAATATGCTTAAGGAAGGGAATAACGTTAATATTTGTTCCCGAAAATTCGCAAATAGTTTTTAAATAAACACGTTTAAATACTTAATGATGGGTGTGGAGTCTTTTATCCCTTCTAATTTTATTGTTAACTACAAAAATGAAATGATGTTGGGATAATAAAACAGACACATTCAAATAAAAATTACAAATTGTGTAAATGTAAAATTAATTAATTATAAATAGTTAATGATAAACGTTTCATAATATTTAGTCAGTTAATAGCTCGTTCAACATATTGCTTAAGGGAATGTGGGATAATTAATTATTGAGGAAGAATGAAAATTCCTTAAGAACGACAAATTCATAATTGCTTCACCATTATCTGAAATCCTGATATCAGTAAAATTAGACCATTACTAAAGTTATATTGAAACATGAAAAGTTATTTTGAAATGGCCTTTATCATTTCAATTTTTTGAATGCTTACTATTACGTTTTTACGAATTCTGTGACATCATCCCGATCATGCATTTCACGGCATTTCTCACAAGGCTTCAAAAATAAGGCAGGTTCCAACGCTTTGATATCTGTAACCGAGCTACGTTGTATTTTGGTTTTCATTTTTAACTAGCTTTGCGTTATCACATTACCGATAACCAGTGTTGTTGTGCATTGTTGTACCTGATTTGTTATGGGTCTTTTAAGGCCTTCGATTCTCTCTTGCGGGGAGTCACGTGATTCCAATGTGACTTTTATAGGTGCAGAGTGAACCTACACTAACAATAAATGCGACTGTGATCTAATCGGAGACACATCTAGGCAAGGTTTCCACATAATTGTTTTTCAGATCGGTTAGACTTTGAAAGGATTAGAAGGTATTTGGAGATGGGGTTCCTAAATGAAAAATAGATCCCTTTTTAATATTAATAGATCGCTATGTATGTTTAATTTAAATTTATATTTAAACGATGTATAATTTTATTTATTGAAAGCTAATTCATTGTTACTTATTGATGAGGTCAAAGATATTTATATTTGCTTATTATATGTTGTTATTACTGAGAAATGTGGCTTAGACATTTATCACATTCATGTAATTAGGTCTGTAAAAATAGTTCCATTTAAAAACGCCGCTATTTCACGAAGGAGGGGTCAGCAAACCAAAACGCACATTTGCACACCACAGTGTTTCTTAACGGATTTTAGTTTCCTACTTATCAGCGTTCATTAGCTAGAGTTATTTATTATTCAACAGCATCGGTTTTTATCGTCCCCACAATTGGTCAGGCTGTTGCTACACCTTTATACAATACGTGGTTGGGAAATTCCTCACCCTTCCATATATAAGCTATTAACCACTGATAACTCTTGCTGATTAACCTGTCCTAGACTGTGTTAAAGCACTTTATAGAGTTCAAATGTCCATTTTCAGTTTATTCGCTTAATTATTAATTTTTCGTGAATCACAGCAATACAATAAATCTTCTTCTCTTGTTTGTTAATAGAATTAAGTTTATTGCTGTTAGGAACCTGCAATACCCTTAAAAATAGTTAAAATTAAGCGAAAATAATAACAAAGGTATTTATAAGTAATAACTATTTCAAATTTTTTTACCTGTATTTTCGCAAAAAGTTATGTATTAGCCAAGCGCCATATCTTTCAGAAACATATCAATTCTATGTGATTATGAAAGGTATTCTGCAAATAACAAAGAAAAAAAAATAATTTGAATATTTTTAACTTCAATGTTACGTTCAAATATAGTTAACGCCATTGTTTCCTAACTTAATTATCCGTATTTATAGCCATCTGTGGAGAGCCTCGTGTAGAAAGGACTTCTGGGTAGAAAGCTACACAGACAGGGGAAGGAGATTTTGGAAGTAAAAATATAAAAAAAAAAATCACCACCTGGGGAAATATGTGGAAAAATTACATAGACTACATTGCAAAATAAACGAAATGTGACATTTTTTTACCAATCGTTTTTTTTTTTTACAGATAAAAAGTTAATGGAGTTGTGCCACAGCTTCTCTGGTGTTTGTTTATTTTTTTTTTTTTTCCTATTGCTTAAATCTCTTCCATGTTCCGCAAAGTGTTCATGTACAATTTGGTTACGTTTCATGTAATTGGATGCTTCTACAGATGGCAATAAATACGATCTTTTAATGTAGGCATCCAGATATTTCAAAATTTGTCCAAATTAATTATTTTTACTAATAAATTAAATAACTCATAAAAATTAAAATAGTCAAAGTTATGTAAAAGCTTACTTAACTTAATAGCACATTGCTAGTCCAAGGATTTGAATTCAATTTATAAAGAACATAAATAATAATAATACAATGAAGTGATGACTAATAGGGATAATGAATTCAGCTAATAGATATTTTCTCAGGTCATTTTTTTTTTCTTTTATCTTATTTATTTCGTTTTAAAATAAAAATCTGTTAATTATTATTTAAGGATTAAATGTTAAGAAAAAAAATGTTTGAAAAATAATTGAAAAAAATTAAAATTTTGTTATTTCAATTTTCATTATTGCTCGCTTTGTGGGAGAAAACTATGTGGCTGGAAAAGGAAGCCAAGGAAAGACTACTTATCTCTTAGTTGTTCCTGGAGTATATTTGGAAACGAAACCTTGCAAAACGCATCTATTGTTCTTTCATAAGAAAAACAAGATTTTAGAAGGTTTAATTAAGGTAATTTTAATTAAGATAAAGAGTTATTGATAAAAATAATGAATGCTATTAAACTCTTTTCCTAAATCAGAAATTAAATCATCCAGTTTTCGCAAGGAGATATTAAGCGATATTTTATTCTGAGATTGATAGTTTTCTTCCAGCAAGCGATAAGTATTTTCCTAAAAATCTTCTGGCCTCATTTCATTTTGGAAACTTCTCGAATTTTTCAAAAATTGCATTGTATTATAGTTTACTAATAAAGTAATCAGAAAGTTAAGATGAAGTGAGGTTTTTGATATATTTGCTGATGTACTTTGCAAATTTCAAGTGATTGTTCTGTACTTATAATATTCACTTATAATCTGGTTTGAAAGTGTATGTTTCTTCTTATAGGATTTATTTTGTTTTAATTTATTTTTATGTTTAGATTCCTCGACTTCCGAACAGAAACTTTGTCATGCTGCAACTCGAAACATGAAAACTTTTGTAAGATTAAATTTCAATATAAACCCTATTCCCATGATAAAACCCTTGACAATTTTTCGTAATAGAATGCCCCAACTTGTAAGCAAATGTAAAAAAGAAGAAGTTCTTGAAAGAACAAGGAATTACTCTTCTTCAGATGTTTTGAATTCTTTGAAGTCGTAAACAGCGAGGAAAAAAGCCTCTTTGGAAATGAGGATGCCATTGAATAGAATAGCTTACTTTCAGATCTTCCATGAAATAGCATTTCTATGCTATTGTCCATTTTTATATCAGATTATTAAGATTGTATACATTTTTACTAACAGTAACAATGGTGTTATTAATAAACAACAATGGATGAGACCAAATTGTTTACTAAGTGTCATCCTGGTATAGCTGTTTCGCGCTCTTTGGCGATCATCAGCCAGGAGCAGTCACCAGGAAACAGCGAGGTTTATGTACTGAGGCTACTAGGAATGATTGTCGGAATCTAGAAGAATAAAGGAACAAGTTTTGTTCATTTTTCGCCAAAGAGCGTGAAACAGCTGTTCCAGGATGTCACTTGGTAAACTATTTAGTCTCATCCATTATTGTTTATTAATAATTCAATGCGCAGAATGAATGTTTTATGCTTTAAAAAAAATCATTAGGCCGGCGCATGAATTTTCTCACCAATTTTTCGTTACTGAGTTTTTTATTGTTCATTTTTTCTTTTGAGGCACCGAGGAGTAAGAATGATGTATTTTAACATATAAATACAACGATGTTTTTGTATCATTTGAGCCGTTTATAAGACTTGTTATTCTTTTTGTGATCTAATGATGAGGAGTATATCTGGAAACATGTCATGAATAGTTTTGTAAATTATTTTATGTTTGAATTGTGATGTGTATGGTCCTTGAACAGTGAGACATAATTCATTGTTATCTAATAGAGCATCTAACAATAGTCGATCTAAAGTGGAGAGTTTTAATTACACTGATGGACTGTGAATATGAATACAGTGAAAATAAACTGTTTCCTAAGAGGAATTTAAGTCAACCTTGAAGCGCTTCCTTCATTTCCAATCTAATGAGAAGCGATCTTTTATTTCAAGAAGATTCGTTCATGGGTTTCAAAGGACGCATAGACAGATATGTCAATTTCATATGCCTACGTTTTTGTTTTCCTTTCGAAAACAGACCAATTAATGTAATTAATTTCTCTACGTCTCCTACATTCGACGAATCCAAACGAATAAATAATAATAATTTCTTTTTATAACAAATCTTACGAAGATAAAGAGTTCGTAAGTCGAGGAATATTCTTCCATTTCGTTGAATTTACGTCAAACACAACGATATCCTTAGAAATGCATAAAATTAGCAAAGAGGAATTTAATTCACTTTCATTTTCTTCTATTATCTCATGTAAAGAAAAAACCTCCTTTGCTTTCTGGAATAGAAATCACATCTATAGAAGAAACGCTGATAAAAGAAGAGGTACAGAACTTATGTAAAAGTTATTTTCGAAGGAAACAAAGTATCATGTGACTAATACTGTCCAATAGAATCACTGTAGTTCAAGTAGGGACACTGACTGCACTTGTATCCAAAAACCATAGTCTTCCTTGGATCTATATGTAATTGTTGCCTTTCATTTTTTGTTCATCTAATAAAGTTTGTCAGAATGTTGTCCAAAATGTCCTTTCTCCTTTCTTTTTATCTTAAGCAACTCAAGCAACTGCAAACTTTTTATTCCTTTATATATTTCTTTTTCCAATGTACCTAAACCTCAAAATTTAAACATGAACTTGTGAAACATCTGAGATTTCTATTTTCTTGTTTTCAATTTTCAAAATATTCTGCAATTAATTTACTTAAAATTCAAAAACAATTCATTTATTGGGTTTTTTTCGAGATAGTACTTGGTATTTTCAACTCAAAAACACTTCACGAAAACCTGAAATGATAAAAAATTTGTAAAATAATTTGTATTTAAAATATTTATTGTTAGTGCAACAGTTATTTTTTTTTTAAAAATAAAAATTGTGGTTTTTTGTTTTGTTTTTTTTTGTTAAATTGTGTGAGATTTTAAATACAGTTCGTCTAACTTAGGAAGGCAGTCCCTTCAGGCGTTGGGACTGAGAACTTGAAAAAATAGGGGTGAAAGGGTATCAGGGTATTGTTGTGGAATTAAAAAAAGGTCCTATGTGATCTTTTTTTAGTATTTTGGAGACTCTGCAAACACTTGTAATCTTTCCTCCCCACCCCCATTCACCTTATACCCCTAATTTTTTCAAGTTCTTAGTTCCAACGCCTGAGGGGACTACCTTCCTAAGTTAGACGAACTGTACAATTCATTACAAATTTTTTTATCATTTAGGCGTAGTCAAGTTTTTTAAGTTGAAAATACCCAATATCTCGAAAAAAAATCAAAAAATTTGACTGTTTTTGAATTTTAATTTAATTAATTGGAGAATATTTTGAAAATTAAAAACAAGAAAATAGAAATCCCAGATGCTTCACAAGTTCATCGTTAAATTTTCAGAGGTTTAGGTGCATTGGAAAAAGAAATATATAAAAGAAATAAAAGGTTGGAGTTGCTTGAGTCAGAACCTTAATATTTCTATGTATTTTTATTTTTTCAATCTACAGGAATATTCTCGATGAATTACAGTTGTTAGCAAAGAAATTATAGCGGACGTGAAAACTTCAGAATACCCCCTTGGCAAGATGATCATAAACGGAAAATTAAAACAACCATCTAATAATTTTGAATTTATAAGTTTATTTTTTAATCTTGCCTGCTTTCATTTATAATGAGGATTTTACTGATTTTTTTTTCTTATATTGTACATAACTAACTTAAAGTACCCGGGGTGAGGCGTGGTGACGGGGTGGGAGTCCTGGTTCTCCCGTTCTCCATAACTTTTATCACATCAAAGTACCCCTCGCTGCAGGCCTATACAGGCCTTTTGGGGCGCAGGAGGTCAGGCTCCGGCGATGCAAACCACGGGACAAAGTTGGGGCCGGGTGGTCAACCCGACGCCCGCCCGCCTTTAACTCCCGGTAAAGAAACCCGGTACCCATTTGAGAGAGGGCTGGGTAGACCCTAGGACCCGTTTGAAGATGAAAGGAGCGTGGAAAAGTCCCGCCCTCTGCCGAGGCCGGGAATCGATCCCGACACCTCCAACCCGCAGCCCAGCGCCCTGACCACTGGACTACCGGGCCCACAATTTATCACATCAAACCTTTCCCAATTATTCCAGAACAATATTTGTGCAGTACTCATTGTCGCCACCAGGGGCATATGTGGCGCTATTTGAGATTTCACCCCTTGGGGGTGATTAACCGGGTTCCAAGGTAGCCTGTATTTTCCGCATGGGTAGTAAAGAGAAACTATGCAAAATTTGTTTTCAATCAGTCAAACGGTGTAAAATTGTATAGAGAAAATACAAAGATACAAACTTTGACTTTTTTGTATATATATATATATTTATATATATATAAAATAAGCCGGACAGCTATCTGAAATTTAAAAAATCCCAATACAAATTTCAGAAAGCTGTTTCTGTGAATGTGTTTTCTAATTCATTCACTTCATCAGCGGCATCTGGTGTTAAATTTTGAAACTAAACTAAAATTTGGAAGTATTATAGCGCATTATTTAAAGAAAATTG
>JAFIDM010000004.1:437555-467822 GCA_023159025.1 Thereuonema tuberculata
GAAAATATCCCATTAAAATCCTACGATGTTTGAACCTCTGAAAACGATGGTGAAGTTCGTTGGCCGATCCGACCTTCTGTTCGGTTGTTAGGGGATACAATGATGAAAATATATCCGACATTGTGGGGGGGGGGGGGCGTTTTTACGGGTCAACCTTTTTATAAAAATGGAGAAGGGGCCATTTATTGACAATGTAATTAACATGTACGAAATGGGTTGGATTTGTTTATTATTTCTCAAAGGTGGGTTTTGTTGCGAATTATTCGCAAGGGTCAACTAGTTTTAATATAAATAGAAATAGAAATAACAAACTGATTACTAAAACTATAAATAGTATCCGAATGTACTGGAATAATCGATCTTTAAATTGCCTTTATAAAAAAAATATATTTCTAATTACAGGAGCACTGGTAATACGACATGTTCAAGACAAAACGAAACGTAAATCGGACTGTGAAGCACTTCCTTTTTGTCCCTTATCGCTGTCTATGAGTTATTCAAGCGACAACTAGAAAATCAGAGCGCTGCAGTCGTTTGCCGTGATTCAGTACGACTTTTAGGGACTGATTCGATAAATTAACGTGGTTAATGTGTAGTTTTGGCTGTATTTATCATGCTCCAAAACATATGGATATCATGCAATTAAAATAAAAAGTATCTATATAATAAATATTCAAAAGAAAAAAAAACTCCGGTGATAATGGCAAGATGTATTAAAAACGTTTTTTATTTAGGTAATTGATATTGAGATCGGAGAATATACGACTTCCCAGCCCGCTGTGGCCTTCTCCGCTTAACTCAGGTGTACTGCGGGTTGGCGCCACATACATTTTTGCATGTATCTTGCAAACGCAGAATCGCTTGACTGATATATCGTTCGATAGAACTTTCAAATACCAACATTTTCTCAATATAATGTTCTCTTCCAACTTTTAAACTTTTCTCATCATTTAATCTATTACAGTCGAACCCCGCTATAGTGAACCATCTGCGGACCCAACAATATGTCCAGTATAACCGATGATTCACTACATCCAAATTTTTTGAAATAATATTTTTTAGCATATGATAGTAGTATTGTTGGAAATAGTGATTGCGATAGTACATAATTTCTTACAAATTCCTCCGGAGTATTAATTCATTAAATATTAATCAAAAAGAATAAAAATGTAAAATTTACACACCTAAAACTTGATTTTATTTTTACATTCTATGGAAGAAATTAGTTATTTTCGATTGAACACAATTCGACTTTAAGTAGAGTTCATCAATTTTTTTATCAACAATTAGTAAAGAATCCATTGTTTTCTTGTCCACATTTTCTGTAGAAAAAAAAAGTTCAGGATATTCACAGCCGATTTCACTTCCGAGATAGAAGGTGTCGAAATTTCACATTCTTCTTCAGCATTGTCTTCTAAGTCTTCTTCTTCAGCATCGTTCTTTTGTTTAACTTCAGATACAATGTCATCATCTGTAAGGGTTCCAGAAGTGCACACTTCGTCATCGTAAGATTCGAATTGTTCAGTAACTTCCCGTGGAAACATGTTCACACCATGCTTTTCCAGCCACAGAGATAGTGGTAGGTTTTCTTCGTCGTCTTCGTCCTCCACAGTGGCGTCTTTTCCTACCAACAACATATCCTTCGAAAAACCGGCGTGCCGGAAAGCGTTGCGGATTGTTGCTGATGTCACCTGTCTCCATAACTTTTCCAACAAAATTATTGCTTCCAATAGAGAGATGTTGTAATCCGTGTTGTTCCCTTCGTAGTTCTCTAAAATCCGCATCACCAGCTGCTTTCTATAGTGGGACTTCAGGCTGCGAATAACGCCCTGGTCCATGGGCTGCAGCACAGAAGTCGTATTTGGGGGCAAAAAAAATGAGCTTAATGCACTTCAGCTTTTCTAATTGGGGATGGACTGTGCAATTGTCGACAAGGAGGACAATTTTACGTTTTTTTTCCAACAAATCATTGTCCCATTGTCGAAGTTCTTCTTCAAAAAGATTGGAAGTCATCCACGCGTTTTTATTGGCTTTGTAGTTGAAGGGCAGTTTTTTTACATTTTTAAAACACATCGGTTTTTGGGATTTACCTACGACAGTTAGTTTTCGTTTTTCTGAGCCATTCATGTTTGCACATAAAAGAACAGTTATTCTCACTTTGGAGAGCTTCCCGTTACTGCATTTTTCTCCTTTAAATTTTAATGTCTGATTCGGAGTCATTTTGTAAAAAAGCCCAGCTTCATCAGCATTAAAGATATCCTTCTCTTCATAATCCTCGATTATATCCAGCTTTCCATTTTTCCACATCCGATGCACAAACACTTGCTGCTTCACCAACAACTTTTGCACAAGAAATATTGTTCCATTTTTTGAAACGGTCCAGCCATCCGTTAGAGCGCACAAAATCCTTTTCTTCGAATCTTTCAGCAAATTCATTCATTTGAAGCATGTGTTCGCTCACAGGAAGATTTCTATTCCGCTGAATGGTGAACCATTTTAACAGAACTTCTTCCACGTTTTCCTTTTCAGTCCGACGTAGTTTCTTCGAAGAGTCCATATTTTTTTCGTGAGAATCACTCTGCGATTTTCCCAAATGTTTGAAACTGTTGATTTTGACAAGGAAAATTCCTTGCCTAGTGCCGATTGATTCATGCCATCTTCAATACCTTGTTATATTTTTAACCTTATCCTCAATTGCAAAGGCTTTCCTTTTTACAGTTTTCGCCATTTTTACTCAATTTTTAGCTGCTCTTGATCTCAAATCCAATCACAGTGCAGCGTTGGAACAGGTGAGTCGTGGAGTCACGCCCAAACAGATTTCACAATGAATATCCTGCGAGTTTCTTCTCGCATAAATTTGGTTTATATGTAAATGCAGTAATTTAATGCAGCAGAATGTATCAGAGCGTTTGAAAAACCTCGATTTTTAAAATTTTTCACATCGAAAGCGGTGTGGAAGTGAAATTTGAGTCCACTATAACCGATCTGCCATTTTCTCAGCTGTCCACTATAAGCGTACCAAATAACATTAGTTAAATGGGAGTCCGGTCGGGACCATTAAAAACGTTCACTGTAACCGAGTGTTCACTATATCCCGGGTTCATTATAGCGGGGTTCAACTGTAGTTATCTTAAATTGCATATATACATACGAAAAACAAACTCCTTCTAGTCCAATGATAATCAATATTTCGTCTTATTTATTCCAAGGACTTCTTCTGGATACAATGTAAATAAACAAAAACAAAAATAAGGAATGAAAGAGAAAACCTTCTCTTTTCTCAACAATAACAATTTAAAATATGTAACAAATAACTTCAATAAATATGACATTAACAATAAAAATAAAGTAACACAAATAAATTATTACAAATGTTTATTGTCCATGTGGTTGTTAGAAGACGAAATCGGCAATGAAATAACCGACAAACAAGGAATTTTGAACAGATGGAAGAAGTATGTAGAAGAATTATATGAGAAAGGGAATCGTCCAGATTACTTAGCTATAGAAGATGAAACAGCTGTATCAGAAGACGAAAAAGGATGTTGTATTCTAAGGAAAGAAGTTGAGCTAGCGATTAGGGAAATGAAGAATGGGAAAGCAACAGGAGTTGATGGAATACACATTGAGTTAGTAAAATGCTTGGGTGAAGACAAGAAGCAAATACTATCATTATGTAATGAAATATATGAGAAAGGTGAATGGCCTGAAGATTTCATGGAAACAGTATTGCTACCAATACCGAAGAAAAATAATGCAAAGAAGTGCAGTGAGTTCAGGACTATCAGCCTTATATCGCACTCAGCGAAGATTCTTCTGCGAATACTGAACAGACGTTTATATTCTAAGGTGGAAGGAGAGTTGGAAGAAGAGCAATTTGGTTTTAGGAAATGAAAAGGTACGAGAGATGCAATTGGACTGCTGCGAACAATCGGCGAAAGATATCTAGAAAAAAATAAACACATATAATAACTAATCTTTATATGAAACAACAAGTCAAAGTCAGGATAGGAGAAAAATTGTCAGAGGGAAGTGGAATAGGGAGAGGGGTGCGACAAGGATGCCCTCTATCACCTACGCTGTTCAACATCTACTTAGAGGAGTTAGTGAAGAATTGTTTCCAGAACATGGGAGGGGTGATAGTAGGAGGAAGAAGAATAAAGTGCATAAGATTTGCTGATGATATGGCATTGTTAGCAGAAGAGGAGATGATACTAAGGGATATGCTACTGCAGCTGAATGACAGCTGTGAACGATATGGAATGAAGATAAATGTAAACAAGACAAAGACTATGGTTATCGGAAGAAAGACAAAGAAGATAAACATAAGTATTCGGAATGAGACATTGGAACAAGTGAACAACTTTAAATACTTGGGGTGTACTATAAGTGGTGATATGAACTGCTGCCAAGAAGTCAAGAGGAGGATAGCAATAGCAAAGGAGGCTTTTAATAGGAAAAGGAGCATCTTCTGCGGGCCTCTGGAAAAAGATCTAAGGAAGAGACTAGTGAAGTGCTTTGTGTGGAGTGTGGCATTGTATGGGGCAGAAACATGGACATTACGACGCAGTGAAGAGAAACGACTAGAAGCATTTGAAATGTGGATATGGAGAAGAATGGAGCATGTGAAATGGACAGACAAAATAAGAAATGAAGCTGTGCTAGAAAGAGTGGGTGAAGAAAGAATAATGCTGAAACTGATCAGGAATAGAAAAAGAAACTGGTTGGGTCACAGGCTGAGAAGAAACTCCCTAATGAAGGATGCACTGGAAGGAATGGTGAATGGTAAAAAAGTTCGAGGCAGAAGAAGATTTAAGATGATCGACAACATTATGGTAAATGGATCTTATGTGAAGACGAAGAGGAAGGCAGAAAATAGGAAAGATTGGAGAATGCTGGGTTTGCAGTGAAGGACCTGCCCTTGGCAGAGAACTATGTATGTATGTAAATGTTTATTGAAGTTATTTGTTACATATTTTAAGTTGTTATTGTTGAGAAAAGAGAAGGTTTTCTCTTTCATTCCTTAGTTTTGTTTTTGTTTCTTTATATTGTATCCAGAAAAAGTCCTTGGAATAAATAAGACGAAATATTGATTATCATTGGACTAGAAGGAGTTTGTTTTTCTTCATCGTATGTATATATGCAATTTTATACTTTACGTTTAAATTGAGAAAAAGTCAAAATTTGACCTTTTAAAAGGCGACATCTTTGAAACCAAAAAAGTTTTTTGAAAGATTTTTGTAGCATTTTGTTTGTCTTAAAAAGATCTACATTTTATCCATTTGCCTGACCAATCTATCTCTTATAGTTTGGTCACAAAATTGGAATTTTCTCAAAATAATTGGGAAATTCGTATCGAAAATAAAGTGATTTTATTTTGTAATAAAAAAATCAGATTAGCCAAATTACCATCAGATTAGCCAAATAATTTTCTCACTTAAGATTTATATATCTAAGCTGATCATAATATAAACAGTAAAATTCTAAATTATTTGATTTAACAGTTAAAGATTCTATGTTTAGTTCTTAATCTATTCCTTACTCTAACAAAATTCAGTTCAAATATTCTTTAGTTCAAATTTTTTAATTAGAATTTATAATTAAAGATTAGATCAATCAATATTTAACTAAATTGCTTAAAAACTTATTTTACTAAATTATTGTGACTTATATATTATTAAGACAAAAGATTTAACGTGCATTAGTACATTTTTACAGTAAAATAAAATAAAGAACGCACATAATTAAACAAAACACAAATTCACTGAGCTATTTTTGATATTTGTGCTGGAAATCGGGGATATATTATGATATATTATTAATTATATCAGTATTTTTCGTAATGATTGCTTATTTCTACAGTACCGTTTAACTCATTGATTTTACAGTTGATTTATTTAAAAAAAAAATGTATTATTTTAATATTAAACTTTTCTCGTTTAACAAGAAATTTATTATTTTGTTCAAAATTACCTATATTAATCGTATTAATATTAACCAAAATATCACATAAATACAAGGTTTAACAATTATTTTAATATCAATAAAGTGTTCGAAAAAATTGTTGATGCTATTTTAAAAAAAAACAAAGAAGTTAATTTGTTAGAACTGTTTATAATAAAGATCTTTCCCTTCCATTACTCGCAGGATGGCATTATTATTTCATTCAAATGATTATTATTTCACTTCTGAATACTACAACTGGAATATTCATTTATTCCGAAGACAAGTTTATAAATTGGTTTCCAAAACAATGATTTCCATTTCTACGGTCGTTGCCCTCCTAGGATGGGAAATAACAATGCTTTGTATTTTTAGCACCCATTTGGAAGCTATTGCGATAGAGACCAAAATCGGTAGCTATTGCGTTTGTCCTGTCCGTCCGTCCGTGTCTGTCCCTCCCCTAACAACTCCCGAACGGAAGGTCGGATCGACAAACGCATCTCAGGATCGTGTTCAGAGGCACAATAGGAATGGGGTATTTTCAACGTCCCCCTCCCCCCATCACCCAGTGTTCTTTTTTAGCATTCTTTTTCGTTCGATTTCGGCTATCTGCTTAAATGTCAGAAATGTAACCATTTTTTATTGTCAGCAGTGGCGTGATCGGTAAGTTCTCGAACTCATATGCTGAATGTTATCGGTTTGAATCTACTGTTTCGTTTTTTTTTTTCTCTTAATCTTTTTTTCTCAATGTCAGCGTGGATATTTTTTTTTTATTGTTTTTCTGACGTTCTTTTTACTTTTTTCTAACTTTTTTTTTATTTTTCCTTTCTTTAATGAACTTCCTTTTTTTTTATTATATTTTTAAATTTTGTTATTATTATGGGTCGCCCTTCAATTTATGCTTTAGTATAAAATTCTATTCACTTGCTTCCTATTCGGATCTTTCTTCTTTTTTTAGTCTAAGCTGACCTCATACACTGTAGAAATGGAGTATCGAAATATTTGGCATTGTGTTCATTGGATTTCCGCTATTAGCTTAAATATTAGAAATGTAACCATCTCATTTCATTTTCAGTTGTAGCTTGATGGATAAGTTCTCGAACTCATTGGCTGAATGTTATCGGCTCGAATCCGTGAATCTACTTGGTTTTTTTTTTCTTTCTTCTCTTATTTTTTTTTCTCAATGTCCGCGTGGATTTTTTATTTTGTTTTTGTTGTTTTCCAAACATTCTTTTTATTTTTTTCTAACTTTTTTTTTTATTTTTCCTTCGTTAATGGGATTCCTTTTTTATTATTATTATAGGTCGCCCTTAAATTTATGTTTTAATAGAAAATTATATTCACTTGTCTATTTTGAAATGGCATTGTCATTTATTTAAACAATAAATTTTAAAAAGACATCTAAAATGCTTTTAACACAAAGAAACTGAACTTTCTCTAAATTGCAGTTCATTTTCTTAAAAGAAAAAAAGCACAACTTATAATAGCTACATAAACAAAGAATCTCTTTGAATCTCTACATTGCATTGCACTATATGGCCACCAGGTGGAGTGCTGCAACACTTGACTCGCTGCAATCGATATACGCACGCAATAAAAGTCAAAGATGTCGGACTAAGTCTTACATAAGACCGCAAAGGTTGTTTTTTTAATACTTAAGTATAAGAACACCTTTTGCGGTCCTATTTAAAACACAAGAAAAAAAATGAAACTTATGTACATTGTAATATTCACTTAGTAACAGCGCCGTAACGTACATGGTCTCTTACCATGTTTGTAAGTAAACCAAAGCAAAATGGACGCCAAAGTAGGACCTTCATGTCACAGAAGTATCGTATCGGCGAATCATTTGTTATAAAAACTAGAAATGGAGTAATTGAAAAGTGTCGTATGAGCGAAACGTAGGAAATGGAATAATCGAAAATCGAGTGATGACTATTTGAAAAGAATGCCCCAACGACACCAAAACAAGTAATTTTTGTCAGTGAACTCTGACAGCAAATGAGCCGTTGTCCCACCCCAAATGTTGACTCTTAAGATAGTGATGGTTTCTTCTAACAGTGCTAATATAAGAATTACATAATCCCCGATATGGCTGTTGCTACTGTTGAATCAACAGGATCAGGATCAACAGTGCTGATTTAATGTTCCCGTCAGATAAAAATGATGTTTTATTCAATAGTTGGATAAGAACAATTAAAAGTCCGACCACGGTAACTTCACCATCGGAAGAAATCCCATGTGATTTTGACGCATCTATTTTTCAGCCAATCACAAAAGAGCGCGCTTCAAAGCACAGGGTTTTAAAAACACATAGTATTTAAAACAAATACATAAAGCTTAAATATAAAAGTTAAGGGCCGAGTGCACCATCCAACAAACGAAGCAGTCATTAATTATGGAAGCGATAGTGAATAACCGGCTGTCAAGTAAGAGTTGCTGTGCACCAACGACGTTTCGTCAGTCATTTACTGATGTTCGCTAAAAATCTAACGTGTTTATAAAAGTGGCCGCGATTGGTTAATAACATTGAACGTCACTTCCGGATGTCTGTGCCTAGGCGCAGTATGTTACAAAATGGCAGCCTCCACGGAGTAGAAAAAATACATGTGGACAGAATTTTTTTATTGCCGATACGAAATGTCCCGATATGAATCTTCACAGAAAGTAAACTTTCAACATTATTTTCGGAATATCTAATAGGAATAAATACAGCTACTTCATCGTTTTAAAATCACAGGAGTCGGTTTCAATCGAGGCCGACGCCAGCCATCTTTAAACGTTGAATGGCGGGAGTTTTCTATTGGATGCCGCAATTTTAACTCGCCAATTTCCGAGCTGCTAAAATCTGGCTGCTGATCAGCGAGTTAACGGCTGTTAAAACCCCTCGCAAACGTTGGGGTACAGAAAATGTCACTTGATCGTTGCTTTAGCAGCGATCAAAGTTAACGGAGGTTGGGTGCACTCGGCCCTAAATCTTTTATTAAAAGCAGTCAGCAATGACTAATAATATAGCATTTCCTTTAAAAAAAATCATGAAAACTTTTTTTGTTTGTTTTATAGCTAAAACGTAACATTCTTCGGAACCTCTGAGAGAGGCTAATGCTGACGTCATGGGGCTCTAGAATTTTTCCAATCGTCAAGATATCGTGATCGGACTATACTCTGTGATATCATCTCGTGCCGAAACGCTCTTTCGTGGGTATGGGTTTACTGACAAAAATTACTTGTTTTGGTGCCCTTAATAATCACCCCGAATTTGTCCGTCTAATTTTGGGACTCCCTGTATATTTTAAGCAATTGATATTTTTAATTCAACAACTGACTCTGTATTTGAATATCATTAAGAAATCTATTGCTATACAATCTAAAAAAGTAGGTGAAACTTAAACTGAGCATTGTTAAGGAAATACGCGTAGACGGACGGTAAGTTTGAGTAATTTTAATATTTAAATTTTTAAATTTAAATGTTTATTGTGTCGCGGCGGAATAGTTTGAGCATTTATGATGTAGAACACAAGTGGTGCCTTCAGAAAAAACCATTCTATCTATGGTGAGTGTTGATTTCTAAAACGAAGTATAAAATTAAAATTGTTTTTAACATTTTTAGCCTAGTTTCCTAAGGAGCGTTAGGCTTCTGCAATGAGTTTGTCGATATGTATGTTTATATGTGCTTCTCCCTCCAAATAATCAGGGATCTTTCTATAGGAGGGATAACAATGCCAAAAATAAGATTTTAAGAAAGGCATATTTTTAATTAAATTTTAAGATGGCTCCTTGATTGTTCGGACTTTCAGTTTTTTTTCGGATTTTCAAACGATTTATAAATACTAAAGCTGTAGTCTTAAAGTAACCTAATAAAAAAAAAACTTTTTTTAAAAACTTGTCGTTAATTTGTTTTTCATAATTAGTTAATGAATGTTTTTCCGTTTTGAATTAACTTAAACATAACCAAGAATAAAACACGTCAGATATTTAAAGAAAAAAATTAATTAATAAAACAATAGTTCGTACAACTGACATTCGGATTAACAATGCTCTTTTCTAATAATATTTTGATAATCTGAGAAAAGTCGGCTTTACGTTTGTTTCCTGTTTTATCTAAGTTTATCGATATATTTTTTAAATTATTATAACGAAGTGTTTTTTATTTCTTGATTCACGTAGCAGAAATAATTTAAAACGCAAAATTTTAAAAATAACACACAATCTCCATAATTTTTTTACTACACTACATATGGTTACTACACAATTGTAAATAAGATTAGGAAATAAATTAAATTAGGGAATTTCCAAATTTGTAAAATTATAATGTGTATACAATATGTGTATACTAGTATATATGCAATGTTTTAAAGTTAATTTACTTTCATACGTTAAACCTTAAAATTTATGCATTGTAGTGACATCTGGTGTCTAGTTGATTATTTAAAATTTTATCAACCACGTTAAATTGAATTCCCGTAAATGGAGACCGCGTAAATGGAGGGATTACTGTTTATTGAACGATTCCTTCCTGAGTTGGCAAAATGTCAACGATATAACAGTAAATGTTATACAGTAATTTAAATCTATTTTAATTTTTAACTGTAATTCATTCAGATGAGAAAATTGTAATAACGAAATTTTATCTGTAAATTGTCAAATTCTTGATAAAAGTGAGAAAGATTTATTAAATTTAAGATTACAGCTCCAATTCAAAAATGAATTTTATTAAAATTATTATTATGATTATCATCATTATTAGCCAAATAACATTTAATATATAATATTTTTATTGAAGGTGCTACTATTGCTGAATTTGTTATTATAGTTTTATACAATTATTAATAAAATGATAAATAATATTAAAATTTGCAGTTAATGAATATACCGGTATCTACTACTGTTCGTTTTCTAACTACAGTAAAACCTCGTTAAGTCGTCATTCAAGGGACGGAACATTTTTGACGACTTAGGCGGAGTAGCGACTTAAGCGGAGTGGGCATTTTTGAAAAAAAAAACAAAACACTGAAATACAATATTTTTATGAATTGCTGTAGGATTCGGTGACAAAAACAAGATTTTCAGAAATCAATACATGCAAATGAATGAGTGGAAAATAAAAATTAAAAAATACATTTTATACTTACCACATTTTATTTTCTTTTACTGGCATTGAAATGATCCAACAGTGTTGATTGATGAAGTTGCTGATTACTGGTAGCTATTCGAAACACATTGTAATGAAATTGAACTCCAACTTTTGTGCACATAGTTAATCGTATCTAAAACCGAAACTTCTAGCTTTTCGTTCCTATCCAAGGCTTCTATCATGTCCTTTACAAGCATTTTTTTGTACTTTCATTTAAAGTCAAGAATTATCCCTTGATCTAAAGGCTGAAGAAGTGCAGTTACATTTGGAGGAAGAAAAACAATTTCGATCGCTTTTAAATTTTCGGGCTTACTCGCTATGAAATAAAATCACACTCAGTAGCGGTCAAGAAAAACGTCTACTCTTGACAAGAGTAGCAGCGAGAAGTGTGTAATTTCCCAAGTGAATTTCCCACGTGAAAATTCCCCGTAAAGGCTAGGCTTTCTTAGGGCTCGGTCACACGAGGCGATTTCAGATGCGATTTGACCCGCGATTTTACTCGCGACCCGAGATTTTAATTATTTTAGTTGAAGCATGGACACGGAAGGAATAGCAGCGCTCGCGTATGCCTATTTGATTAGTAGTAAGAAAAAACAGAAACGGCGATTTTCGGTTCATTCAATTATATAGGAAAAAAAAATCAAGTTTATTTTATTCGCTAAATCTGCATTTCAAAGAAGATGGTGTCAATTTTTTTAATTTTTGCCATATGTTCCCTGAATTATTCGATAAACTGCTTGATCGAATTTTTATTTTATATATAAACTCTTCTAGTGATTCAATAAAAAAATTGAAAGATTTTTATTTATATAGATGATTTGCTTCTTAGCAATAAACAAGATCAGAACCTTGCTTTCATGTATCTTCAACAAGAAATAAATATTTCAAAATGGGCTTCAGAGAATATGATGGTTAAAACTAAAAACAAAAAACAAACAACTTTCATTTCAAATTTCATGGTAACTCTTGCAATAATAGTCTAAACAGTAATAGCATAATCATCATAGAATTTGTACATAATCATCATGGAATTACTTCCGTGATTTCACGGGTCGCAACTAGTAAAATTTTTAATTTAACAGTATTTACATAAATTACAAAGATGAAACTACAGAAAGTTAATTAAAAATTAGAGCTAATTATAGAATCTTGAATATCGAAGAAAAATTTACACACAATATCATTTTTAAAAATTTTTATAAATATAAAAAAGATTAAAGAAAGTTATAATTCCAATGCAGATACTAGATTATGTTGGCTGAGATGTTTTGAAATTTCAGAGATGAAATATAGTTTAGGCTTTAGAATAGATGAATATAATTATATACTTTGGAAAATTATTTAGTCAGATAAATTGGGAAATCTAAAGTAGCAATAGTTTTAAAATAATTAAGACTCAATTAATATATGATATAATCAACAAAAATATTGTAAAAATTTCTAAATTACACATGGAACATTTTGATGTAAGCGTTTCAATTTAATTTAGCTAAACATATTGACACATATTAAACATCCCAGCACTTACGCATTAAAAATATATATTTAAATATACTATGAAATAGTATACCCGTCTGAACACCGTCATGAGAATGCAGTTACACCAGAAGAAAAATTAGTCATGTATTTATTTATTTATTTAAAAAAACACCAGGATCAAAAAAAAAAAAAAGGGTATTCAGGGAATATGAACCTAATTAAATTATGTCGAATGAAATAAACTTAATGACAAAAAAAATACAAATAGTCCTAATATATTTAATATACAACTACAGTAGAACCTCATTATAACGGACTAATTGGGGCTGAAGGTTGTCCGTTTTAATGAAAGTCCGGTTTATAACAAATAATTCTATATCGGTGTAATGCATCAGGGTGTACATCAATGAAAGGACAATAGTTAGCTATAAAAAGTACTTAATGACATGACTCAAAGGTTACTGAATAAAAACTGATGAGTGTGTGCGGCAATTTGTGGAATTTCAGACAATAACGAAATTAAATGATCGATAGAATTGAGAAAGCAAACGAAGGAACAACGCTACAAAGTTGTGAATCCTTCCTCGTAGCGTTGTGCCTTCGTTTGCTTACTCAATTCTTTGAATCATCGGGCAAGTTAAAATTTTTTTTTCATTAAATGATCGATGTTTAATCGCTTGCTTGGAAATGTAAAACTCGTCAGATAAACATATGCATCCTTTATTATTATTATATTTTTTTAAAAAACTGTCCGTTATAAGCGATGTCCGTTATAATGAGGTCCGTTATAATGAGGTCCGTTATAATGAGGTTCTACTGTACAAATAAATATATTTAATATTACAAAATAAAATAAAAAAATTCTCAATATTGAGTACAAATAATGAGAACTTGTTCCCTTCAAAAAAGTTCTATGTCAGATAAAGGACTTTAAACGTTGATTAATTTCGTAAATGAAGGCTTCAGTGTCAAGCTCCATTCTAAAGTCGCCGCTACTCAAGTCGCGTCGTGTGACAGGCTGTATAGAAAACAGTGGATGACAGTGTAGTCGCGACTTAAAAGTCGCTCGCAGAGTCGCCAGTGGTCGACCCTCCCCTCTAAATCGCGCGCGATTTGGTGAGAGTCGCGACTACGTGTGACCGCTCCAACTGAAATGCATGTTCTCACTGAATCGCGCGACTCGAATCGCCTCGTGTGACCGAGCTCTTAGAGTGAAGGGGCGGGGCTGAAAAGATAGCAGGCAAAATGGAGAAGAAAGATGCTTTTGACCATTTTTGAGGGTGACGAGTTATCCGGAGTAGAATTAAATTTGGTGACGAGTAAAACAGGGTTATTTTACATTATTGTCTATGAGACCTTGTCGGGACCAAAGGAAAACGACGACTTAAGCGGAGTGACGACTTATCCGGGTGACGACTTAACGAGGTTTTACTGTATTAAATTAACTGTTGATATTTTCATGTACAAAATGTTTTTAAATACATATATCGTAAGTTTATCCAGAACCTGTTTGTTAGGAACATTAAATCCCTAACAGGCTTGAAAATAAATATGTTCTTTGTTAATAATAAAACATTATTATTATTATTATGTTTGTATGTTTCAAACCTTGGGTTTCCCCAGCAAAAACAATATGGCGGATCAAGGACTAAAGCAATATTGCCAAGTGTAAAGACGTGTGCAAGAAGACGTTATTATTATTATTATTATTATTATTATATCGAAAAAGATTCAAACCATGGGATTCCCCAGCTAAGACAATATGGCGGGTCAAGGACCAAAGCACATATTGCCAAGTGTCTTAAAAAAAAAAAAAAAAAAAAAAAAAAAATTTGGAAGAATTTAGGGATAAGTGCTTGTGTCTATAAATTTCCGAACTATGCGTGTTGTGTTGAGTACTACAGCCTTCTGGAGTTGTGCATAAGTGTTTTTATGAAGTCCTAGTGTGCTGAGGCTGTGATGCAATGTGTGAGGCACCAGACCAGTAGCGGACAGGATGATGGGTACAACACGTACTCGGTCCTGCCTCCACTGCTTCTGGAGCTCGTATGCTAGATCTGTGTATTTACTTATCTTGTCAGCGTGAGTTTTCTGCATGTTCTTGCTGATGGGAACTGCAATTTCAATGAGATAGGTCTGTTTGTTGACCTTATCAACAAGTGTAATGTCAGGTCTGTTGTGATGTATAGTTTTGTCTGTGTGAATGGGACGGTCCCAGTACAGCTTATGTGAGGGTGACTCTAGTACGCTTTGTGGTGTGTACTTGTAGTATGGGACCGTGTTCTTAATAAGTGAGTGTTTGTGTGCTAGCTGTTGATGAACGATCGACGCTACCTGATTGTGTCGGTGGAGGTAGTCTGTTTGGGACAGAAGGGGACAGCCAGATATTATGTGGTCGATCGTCTCATGTGTAGTGTGGCATTTCCTGCATCTGTCGTCGTGTGTGTTTGCGTCGTGTAGAATGTGTTTCTTGTAGTTGAGTGTGGGAATGACTTGGTCCTGTATCGCGATCATGAACCCTTCGGTCTCCCCAAACAGCTCACCACTCATCAGCCATCTGTTCGACGCTTCCATGTCGACATGAGGTTGGCTGAGTTCGTGGCGATTTCTGCCATGGAGTTCCTTACGAGCCCATGATTCACGCAGCTGCTGTGTGTTGGTGTCGGGAGTGGTGAGTGTTAGAGAAGGGTTTGCGAGGTCCAGGGGTGTGAAGTGTGTGTCAGCCTTGACAATGGCTGAGTGGAGTGAGGAGTGTTGTGCTCTTTGGTGGAAGTGTTCCCTAAGTGTGTGTACTTGTTTTTCGTGTAGGGTGATGAGATTGATGAGTCCTCGGCCTCCCTCCTTGCGGGGAAGAGTCATTCTTTCCGTAGCGGACTTGGGGTGGTGCATGTTGTGTTTCGTGAATGTAGTGCGTGTTGTGCGTTGTAGTGCTTCGAGTTCAGTGTTTGTCCATGAAATTATGCCGAACGAATATGTTAGTGTGGGGACGGCAAAAGTGTTAATGGCTTTAATTTTATTTCTGGCATTGAGTTGTGTTTTGAGGATGTTGTGAACGCGAGCACAGTATGTTTTCTTGAGTGCGTTTCTGATGTTTGCGTTGTCAATGACGCGCGCTTGCTTGAAGCCCAGGTACCTGTAGGTCTCTCCCTCTTCCATGGATTGGATGGCCAACCCATGGTCCAGTTCAAAACCCTCCAAATTCGTAGTCTTCCCGCGTGTTATATGTAGCTTGCGGCATTTGTCGATTCCAAATTCCATCCCAATGTCTTTGGTGAACTGTGTTGTGACTTGTAGTAAATTAGTAAGTTGTGCACTGTTTGTGGCGTAGAGTTTAATATCATCCATGTAGAGTAAGTGTGTGATTTTGTATGGTGTCAGAGTGCCTGAGGTAAGCTTATAACCGTGTTTTGTGTTGTCTAGCTTGTGGCTTGATGGATTCAAGGCGAGGCAGAACCAAAGAGGACTCAAGGAATCTCCCTGGAAAATACCTCTCCTTATGGGAATGGGGACTGTAGTGATGGAGGTGTTGGAGGTGCGTAGGTGTAGTGTTGTGTTCCAACTCTTCATCGTGGCATCCAAGAATGCCGTGATCTTGGGGTGTACTTTGTAGAGTTGAAGAGTGTGCAAAAGCCAGGAATGGGGGACTGAGTCAAATGCCTTCTTGTAGTCGATGTACGCGATGTGTAGGTTCCTATTCTTCGCGCGCTCCTGGCGCAGGATTACAGAGTCAATAAAGAGTTGCTCCTTACAACCCTGGGAATTCCTGCGACAGCCCTTCTGCTGTTCGGAAAGAATGTTATGTGTCTCGATGTGTGTGTAAATTTTGTCTGTAAGACAGGAGGTGAGGAGTTTGTAAAGTGTGGGGAGGCAAGTGATTGCACGGTAATTTGCAGGGTGTGCTGTTTCAGTGTTCTTGCTCTGTAGGTAAGTGATACCCTGTGTGAGGAAAAGAGGCATATGTTCTGGGTGTTGGATTATGTCAGTGAGTGCAACAGCTAGCTTCCCATGCAGGGACGTGAACCTCTTGATCCAGAAGTTCTGAACGCCGTCTGCACCAGGAGCCTTCCAGTTGTGTGCATGTTTTAGTGCTGTCTGTATGTCTGCGAGAGTAATCTCATGGAAGGACATGCAGGGTAAGTGTTCAGTGAGTTGCTGTTCCTCTGTTATCCATGGTGCTTTATCATTGTGGGGGATAGGGTTTGACCACAGAGACGACCAATATTCATGTAAAGCCTCGCTGTTGGGAGTGTTAGTTGCAGTAGAGGAAGATGTAAGGGATCTGTAGAATTTTTTCTCATTGTATTGGAAAGTGTTGTTCTGTTGTTTGCGCAGAGTGCACTGTTTGTATCTTTGTAATCTTTTTGCAAGTGCACTGAGTTTTTGTTTTAGTGTGTCGAGATGTTCCTGAACCTGGTTATGATGATTTGAATGTTAAGGGCGAGTATTGAATATCTTTCTAACCTGGGACATAAGTTTCTTTGTTTTGTTTCCTGCACAGTATTGTGTGAGCCTGGCTATGTCCCCTCTAAGGTCGCTGATGCGGCCCTCAAGGCGACGTCTCCAAGGGGGGATGTATTCTTGTGTCCGTGCAGTGGGAGGTAAGTTGTGTTGTTTGATTCCAAGTGCCCGAATGGTTCCCTGTGCGGCACAGTAGAGTGTTGTATGTATGTCTTCTAATGTTTGGATGTTGTCAAGGTGTTGTGGGATAGTGTGTGTGTTGTTATTATTATTATTATTATTATTTCTGTGTGCCCGGTAACCGAGTAGGTAAGGGCGCTTGGCTGCGGGTTGGAGGTGAGGGGTTCGATTCCCGGCCTCGGCGGAGGACGGGAATTTTTCCACGCTTCTTTCTCCTCCAAACGGGCCCTAGGGTCAACCCAGCCCTCTATAGAATGGGTACCGGGTTTCTTTCCCGGAGTTAAAGGCGGGCGAGCGACGGGCCGACCCCCCGTCCTCAACTTTGTCCCGTAGGTTCTGAACACTGGAGCCTACCCTCCAGTTGCATTGCGCGGTCCTCTGGGCCTGATCGCAACTTTAACTTTAACTTATTATTATTATTATTTCTATCCTTTATTTTATTCTTTGATAAATTACGGGGTAAATATCTGGAACAATACAAACAATACTTAAAAGAAATTACAAAGTGAAGTACTTAAGTTAATTTTTTTTAAGAAAATTTTGGAATAAATTACATGTAATCTACTAAGTATGAAAATTTTAGTTCCAAAACCAAAATTTACATATAGTATAAATACACAAAACTTTTATAGATATTACAATTAAAATTTAATAGCAATCAAAATTATGACATACAAAATAATAAAATAAAAATATCATATCATTTTTAATAGTTACGAACAAAGAAATGTAAATTTTAATGTGGGAAAAATTATAAATAACATGAATATAAATATCTTTTTGGAAAATCAAAAAAATAACTGTAATCAAAAAAATCCTTAAAAATGGCTTTTTGAAAATAGATGAAAAAAAAAAGAAGAGAAAGTTTAATGGTTTTTCTGTTTTTTGTTGTTGTGTAAGAATATTGTGTAAAAAGGGAAAAAAAAGAGAAAAAGATTATTCTTTTTCTTTTATGTAATTTTCAATCATATTGTTACATAAAACAAATACAGTCCGACCTCGATATAAGGTCACCCCTTGGGACCTCGCGAAAGTGACCTTATAAGCGGGTTGACCTTATAACCGATTCGTACGCATTTGTCAATAAATAAGCATTATATAAATACAGTATAATTTTTTGTAAAATTATAATACGTAAAAATTATAATAATAAATTTAATACGTACAAAAATATCAGTTTAATAGGTTATAATTTTTTAATTTAGTTGAACCAATTAAAATTAATGGAATCAGAAAAAAATTATTTTTTAAAAATTTTAATTCGGAATAAATTTGTATACAAAAAGTACTAGTATGCTCAAGCAAAGTACTGATGTAAAACTGACCTTACTTAAAATAATCTATAATAGAGGACTGTCGCGATTTTGGTTTCATCTTTTGTACAATGTTTTCTAAGTTTTGTAGTTTCTGAAAATGTTCTTCAGCTCCATCATGGCTCATAAAAAATGTCTTACGACATTTAATGCTCTGAGCGCTTCTGCTTGTGTCACCGCTTCACTTTCAGTATCACTGTCGTTATCCTCACTTTCTAATGCATTGGAATCTAAAACTTGCGAAACAATTTCGGAAATCGAAGCTTGAGAAGTGATAGCAGTTTCATCATCAATTCTCACGTATTTACTTTCCCCTTCTATAGCACAGCCGCGATTTCTGAGATCTTGTATTAACACAAGTAAAGGAATATCGTCTTCATCATCTTTTTTCCTAGAATTTGAGGGGATGAAGTGCTTTGTGAAAAAGCTGTCCCCTCCGTCAATAGGAGAAATGACGCCAATAAAAGATCGTACCCACGGAAAAATTCTTGGAATTGAATCAGGGTGGCACTGAAATCACAGACAAAAGTGACCTTATATGCGATTACGGTATTTAAGACCTGACCATATATCCGATAATCCATATCATAGAATTCCTATTCAATGAGCCGGGACTTTAGAAAAGTGACCTTATATGCGGGGTGACCTTATATCGAGGTCCGACTGTACATCTATTAAAATGTTTTAAAAAATAATGTTAACTTAAATTGTTTTCTACAGTAACTTAGTGTACTAAATTGGTAATCATAAATTGGTTTATTTAAATTATCTTCAATGATTTTTTTTTTCTTTATCACACTATCTTGTAAACTTTTGTAAGGTTAGGTATTATTCAAATATAGATTGTAAGCAAAACAAAAACAGAAACATCAGAACCGGTTGTTAGGGACATTTCTCTAATGGGACTGTACTGAGCTTTTTATATGTTAATAAAAAAAAAATTATTATTATTCTTCCTCATCTGCGAGTTATTTTATATCTATAAACATCTATAAAGGTTACTTATTATTTTCATTTGTCCTTTTGCCTGGAACTTATCAGCCATCTTGTCACTTCCCATAAATTTAATAAATACTGTTTGTTTTAAATTTATTATTCTTACTTATATTTATTCTTACTTCTTTTAAGAATTCAGAGAAATAATAAAAATGCTGTGAATAAAAATGACGAACTAACAAACAAATAAAGAATCAATTTTCAACATCGTTTTCAATAAAAAAAAAATTAAAAATGAAATAATTCTTACGTCCTTCTAACTGCATTTCCATCACAATATAAATATTACTGTATCAAAAAGTGTTGATCTCGTCGTAAAAGCTAAAATACAATTCTGCAGCTGAATAATCATCTGAAATAAATAAATAACGTTTTCATTCATGAATGCTGTCGTCTCTGCTTTGTTGACATCAAGAATTGGTTGTGACGTCACTTCCGGAAGATAAATGTCAGTTGCTCTGCGGCAAATAATAATTCGATTTCCGATGGGAAGGAATAAAAAAAGTTTGTTTTATTTCGATTTTTATTTTAAATGCTTTATGTAGCCTTCGTTTACTGTTTGCTGGAGATTTCTGCGTAAATTAGGAGCTGATGGAAATGCGTGAGTAACTTGAGAATTTGTATTTCGTTTGTTAGGCCTAAAGTTTCCCTTCAAGTACGGAAAACAAAAAGTGATAATAATAAACAGATTTTATATTCAAAACCTTTAATATCTTTAACTATAAATAGATTAAAAGCTTTTTCTATAAAATAAATAAACATACAAAGAATTATAAGATTTATAAAACCAATATTGATTTAAGAAAATATTAATTAGATAGAGAAATAAAAGCTTAAAACCCAGAACAGTCCTTTTTTATTGCTAGAATAGAATCGTTTGATCAACACCTCTGATTTGGAAATGAATATACCTACATTTAACGACATCCTGAAATATTTTCTTATATTAGGGGTGATTGTGAATTAATACTTATAGTAATTGTTATTGTTTGAACGAATTAATACGTAGTTCGTACTTCTGTTTGCCTAGATTATTTCATTTCTAGAATTTCTTTGGCCAAGTGAGAAGGTACAGGTTATTACTGATGAGCTAATAAACTAATTTTGTTGCGGCACATATCCTGTGGTTGAGAAGCTCTGCCTTAAACTAGAGGCCATTTACAAAAAATATAATCACATCGCCACAATTCTTTAGTATTTCATTAACAGTTGAGCTAAAGAAGTGTAGAATGGTTGGGTCGGGTAAGAAAAGCATTCCTTATATAATTACAGATTCAAGATATGATATTTCATGTTGATCAGTGTATTACTATTGAGTTTTATCAGAGTTTTGTGTTTTGATTATAATTTTTAATTGACCCAAATATCGGATATATCAAGCATAAAAGTTAAATTTGACGTAGACCATTGTACTTGGAATTGTTTAACGGCTTAGTATTTTGGTCTGTATAGTTTTTAAAAAACATTTAACCAATATATTTAAGCAATCGTGTAGGTACCAATTGATAAGATTAAAGAAATAATAAAACTAAAATACTCACACGATGTTTCAGGACTCCATATTACGAGGCCTTGAAAAAAATGTAATTAATTTCAGAACATAAATAGTATGTTCTGAAATTAAAAATGTAAAATTTCTTATAAATTGGTGGCCTAGTCGTTGAGTTGAAGATTAGACACAGTTGTTTGAGCCCAGAAGTTAATGATAAAACAGAAATTAGAAATTAGAAGTTTGATGTAGATCAATGCATTAATCTTGGAACACAATTAAGATAAAGTTTTTTGGCCATCAACATTCATCCGACTAAAATATAAGATATCATTCAAAAAATTGAAACTCCAAATTTGACTCGAGAACGGTAAACGTTAATTTCATTAAAATAGGGTCACAGATAGTTTGTTTTGTTCCATCTTATATAACAATTTTCTAAGGTGACCAACCATCCTCCTTTTTGAAGATCTGTCCTCCCTTGGGAAGTGTCCTCCTAAATGTCCTCCTTTTTGATGTTTGAATAGTTACATGTCCTCCTTTTTGATATGTGAAGTTTAAAATCTTTTTTTTTTTTTTTTTGGTTAAACAGATCGATTTAGAGGGGTTTTTTTTTCTTCTTTTCTTCAAATTATTTGCGTTCTCTTTTTCATTTTAGAAAAAAATGGTCACCTTAAATTTTCGAAAGTCGATAATATAGATCTAATGCAGTTTTAAATCTATTTTTTCAAATTAATAATTGCTAGGAAAAATTAGATTTCACAACCATCAAAACATTAAATAAAAATCTTCAATTAAAAAAAAAAGTTCAATAATTTTTTTTTTGTGCCCAAAAAAAAAGATCGATTCTATATTAAAAATTTAAATTTAATTCTCTTAATTACCATTCAACTGTATTGGATTTTAAATTAATAGAGCGAATTCATTTAGTAGGTTTACTAATTTTCAAATTAGTATTTTTTTTTCAGCAAAATAATTCAATATGAATAAAGCAAATGAATTCGCTCTATTAATTTAAAATCCAATACAGTTGAATTAAATTTAAATTTTTAATATAGAATCGATCATCATTTTTTTTTTTTTTTTTTTTTGGCACATTGGAAAACATTTTCTTTTATCATTGAATTATTTTTAATGAAAATTTTTATTTAATGTTTAGATGGTTGTGAACTAATAAATTAATTTAAAATACTAAATGACAATTTAAAATATATTTCTATCGATATATTTAATTTTATTTATTTTTTTCAATAAATAATTACGATTAACCTTTGTTTTTAATTTAGTTAAATTTTTATCATTTCATATGATTTTAATGTCTTTTATTATTTTGTAATTAATCATCAGAAAAACCAAGAAAAAAAAATTAAGATTTCATTTTTTTTAATATTGTTGTTTCTAAACATTAAATTAGTTAAATATAAGGAATGTTTTACTGATTTGATTTTTCAGTGAAAATGTGATTACGAATTGATTGTGATTTATTTATTTGTTTTGTCGTTTTATTAAATAGTATATTTTTTGGTTTGTTTTTTTTTGCGACTAAACTACGGTCAACATTATCAGTGGTTTTGTACATCTAAGAAAATGAATGAAATAAATAAATAAATATTATAAATGAAACCTAGTTAATTGATTCCTTATTTATCGACCTTTTCATTTTTTCAAGTTCTGTATTATCTGCCTTTTGCTGTTGATTCGGTGCGGAGCAGTCTGCTGTTGAGAGTACATAAGGGTCCGTTGCCAGGCAACCGATGATGTCATCCCTATCCGGCTAGAAAATGGAGACTAGGATTCAGCTGGTAAGTGGTCGCATCAGAGCGATCGAAACGGGAGGGGGATAGATGGTGGACTTGGAAGGGAACACGTTTACAGTGGTTTTAATGGTGAAATACGCCATATCCACAGGCTTTTATCAGCGTGGAAATAACATGTAGATTAGGGTGGTGATGTATCGGATTCAGAACCATATGGAGGTCGAACACTGTCAGACGGTTTCTATTTTGACACCCTCCAAAAACCGTTCGCCAATTTCCGCTCGCAATATTAGTCGATCGTAGTAGACTTTTCTCATTTGCTACGAACAGGTTCGGACTGAAAAAAATATTATTGTTCTTAGTTTAATTCAGGCAGGTAATATTGGTAGAAAAACAGATTTACATACATTTACTGATTATTCTTTTTTTACTTTCACTGAAATTATTATTATTTAACAATTAGATGTTTATAAGAACAGATTTTTTGAGGTTTTTACTTTAATTTTCACCAAAAACATGCTGAAAACATTGACGGCATTTTACTAGGCCCGCCTCCTCACCAGTTAGCTACCCAAAGCAAAATAATGAAAGGGTATTTGTGTGGGTATAATAAGCAGGTATGTGTGTGTGTGTGTGTGGAACAAGTTCTTGTCATTATCTCTTAACCAAAACAAAAAAAAAAAGCTTCTAGAGAAAGGCTAGTCAGTAGGTTCTTAAATTATTGTATGAAAATTTATGTCTACAATTTTTATATAAACATATAAATACTTACTTGTATTAATAACTTATATAAAAATATAAATAAATATACAGTTTCTTTTCACTTTTTTTATTATTAATTAAATATTTATAACTACTTATAAATTTTATATTTCTAATTATTATTAAATTTAATGATAATTACAGTGTTGTTATTGAAATTCTCAGTATGAAAACAAAACTATATTCGTGTTTAAATTAAAATGGCATTATTTCAAAAAATAAACCAACAAATTAATGAATATTATTTTTTGATTCTACATTTATTTATTTTGTAATCATTAATTGAGTTTTATTAATAGTAAATAATTACACATATCTACCAAAAAAGTTTCGCATTTTTATGTAAATGCCTAAAATTTGGAGACCTATCTATGGCAGTATTTTGAATGAAAAATATGAATTTTTTTTTTTTAATTATTTATTTTTGACGTTATTTGAAAAATACGTATTTTTTCCGTTGTTCTCAGAAATCCAAAAAAATAGCTGCTTTATGATGTTTACAATGAGGTGCCAACTAGGGAACGGGGAGTGACATCATTTCAATTTCGGTAATGGATGAAAGTAATAAACAATGATGTCAAAAGTTCATGATTGTTTTGTGATTTTTAAATCCGGCGTTATTTGATGACTCTGAAATTCGGATTCACGGGAATCTTTGCTGATCAAGGTTATATGCAAATAAAAATTCTATTTGATGACTTTATATTTTTTAACAGACAAATTGTGTAGATGTTTATATTTAGATCCTGACTCAAGCAACTGCAGCCGACTGCAAACCTTTTATTTCTTTTATATATTTCTTTTCCACCTAAAATTCTGAACATTAAAATATCAACTTGTGAAGCATCTGGGATTTACATTTTCTTGTTTTTAATTTTCAACATATTCTGCAATTAATAAAATTTAAAATTCAAAAACACTCAATTTTGTGAGGTATTACTCGGTATTTTCAACTCAAACAAATTTGACAAAAACCTGAAATGATTAAAAAAAAAAAAAAAAAAGAACAATTAAAAAATAAAAATTGCTTTTTTTTTTTTTTTTTTTAAATTGTGTGAGAATAAATTACTTCTTTAAAAATTAACTGTTGCACTAATAATAAATTTTAAATACAAAACATTATTTTACGATTTTTTTTTTATCATTTCAGGTTTTTGTCAAATTTTTTTTATTTGAAAACACCGAGTAATATCTCAAAAACACCCTAAAAATTGATTGTTGTTGAGGTTTAATTTAATTAATTGGAGAATATTTTAAAAATTAAAAATAGAAAAGATAATCCCAGATGCTTCACAAGTTGATACTTAAATTCTCAGAATTTTAGTTGCATTGGAAAAAGAAATAAAGTATTTAGTTTTTTGAGTGACCGTGGCACAGTTAGACCGACAGACAGAGACACTGCAAAAGTCGATTGAAATTATTAAGCCTTGGTAGAAGAATGTACCATGTTAAGGTTGTTACAGACGTTAACTTACAGAGCTCTTGGCTGCGGATTGGAGGTGGCGGATTCGATCCCCGGAGGGTGGGGATTTTTCCACGCTCTATTCTCCTCCAAACGGGTCCTAGGGTCTATCCAGCCCTCTGTAGAATGGTTACCGGGGATGAAAGGCGGATGGGAGTAAGTCTGACCACCCGAACTCAACTTAGTCCCGTTGGTCACGAAACGCCTGGAGCCTTACCTCTCGCGACCTCAAGGACCTGCTTAGCCCTGTAGTGAGAAATCTTTAACTTTTAACAGACGTTAGCCAAAAGTGGGTAATAGTTATTTTCTTCATGTGTTGGAATAAAAGCGGTTATAGCTTTTGGCTAAAAAGAACGAAAATCTATTTGACCTAAATAGACTTGGACAAACGACTTCCTTTCTTGTATCTTTAGAAAAAAACAATTGAACTCAAATGAAACGAGTACTTCAAACACTGCTTCATAAAATGTAGTACGAAACTGTGGTATTTTGGATGCTAACAGTTGAGCGTTGGATAATAAAGAGCTTCTCTGTGAAGGAGGTAACTGCTGCGGAGAAATTTCCTGAAGTTACATCTGTAGAATATTTGTGATGAGAAGACTCGGTCAAATTCGTCGCCAAATGATTGAGTGAAGACGAGACTACGAATGTTCGAAGTTGAATCTCGTGCAATTATACGTTTAAGAATAAACAAATAAATAAAAAATAAACAAATTCTAATTTAAAGAAAAAAAAAATCTGGAAAACATTAATCACATTAAGCATTACAATTTTTTTTCCATTATTCTTTGCTAAACTTTGTTAGCAGTTACTGCACCTCATTAAGTATAAGTCCTTTAGGAGAGTAATGTTTAGTATCGTCGCTTTAGCGTGAATTTTATTTTGACCTCTTCGAGCGTGTCTTTCCCAGCCACAACACTCCTTTCAAAACATTCCTATTTAAAATTGGCAGCTGGCGTAGCAGTCCATGACAAAGGAGGATAAGTCAGTTCTTCCAGTTTGCAGTTTTATTACAGTAGGTTTAGAATTTTTTAAAAATAAATTATTACGTCATCCTTGGTTGGGATGGATTGTAAAAGAGCGTTTTTATTTCATTTCATTCATGACTTATTAATTAGATAAGATAATATCTCAGATACGATACAGAAGAGAGAGACATGAACCTGTCTGACAAGTGGTGATGTACCTGACGGTGCCAGCATTGATGGAAACGGATTTGAATGTTGGTGATGAGGATCAGCATAGAAACAAAGGTTTATCGTTTTCTTTGATGATATATCAATTTATGTACGAAGGATATGCCCTGGTCTTTTTGGCTAACTTAGAAACAAAAAAATATCAATTCATTTCTCTCTTTCGATGTCAAAGAGAAAAAAAATGAACTGCTGATTAAATAAAGTAAAATATAAGAGAATTTTTTTTTAGCAGTTTGTAAAAAAATGTAAAAAAATGTGGTTTGAAAAAAAATGTGATTAATGATATTTATTTATATCATTAATTAATTTGGAATAAATAGTATTAATTACTTTGCAGAAATACTTAAAATATATCATTATATAAAAAAGAATAAAAATTAAAATCATGCATAAAAATTTATATTACATATTGTTTAAATGTATTTTCAAAGGACATAATCTAATTATCTACTTGATCTTAATCAATTAAAATGTAATTAACTTTTATTTAATGCTAGACTTTTAAAAATTTCATTTTAACCAAATAACTACTTGAATACGGTTTAACAAAATAATGCTTATTTTTACTAAATAAGAACAAAATTAATGTTATAATAAGATAATAGGATTTTACAGTAATTAACGTGTATAAATTGAATTTTGAAGAATTTGAGGCCAACACATATAACAATGAAAAATAAATTTTATGTATAATTAAAATGCACAACTACTTTCGAAATGGACTACATTTCTTTGTCAAGTGGTTGAAATACAAGTGGTCTTATTCCCTAACTTTCAATGGAATCGTTTGAGGTTCCACTAGATTTTAGATCTTATATTCTGAAACTTGTTGTATTTCGATCGCTTGACATTCTTTGTAGATCATTTCGAAAGTACTTGTGTATTTTAATTGTACATAAATTTTATTTTTAATTGTTATTTGTAGTGCGTAAAATTCTTCAATAAGATAATATGATATCATAAAATACAATTCAGATACCTGTTATAATAACTTTTTTATAGTAATTGCTAATCAATTTGAATTATAAATGCTTATAAGGATATTCTGTTCAGAAAACCTCTCTAGAGACGCCTCTTCCTAAGAAATAACTTTGACGAGATAAAATTAGGTGAGCAAGGAAATATTCGCTTCGAGTTGGGCGGAGCGTAGATAGTGCAAAGTAAACGTTTTATCTTTTATACGATAGACATATTATCTTTTTTATTGATATCTTTCAGTGTTTTTCATTGAATATTATATTTTTTATTAATAAGGAAATAGGGATTACCTATTTTTCTAGGTACATACGACCCATTTCTTCCACTACCTTCCTATTCACCTTAGAAACTGCTATTTTTATTCCTTTATTCCTTGGTGAGTTCATGTTTTCTCTTAAACTAACTAATTTAAAATCAAACGAAAAACATAAGACTACTAATAATACTGGGCTATCACTGAAGCCTCGTTCCCACAGGGCTAGTATTTTGTCGAGTGGCGAGTAATTTAGTAACTAAAATATTCGCTACTGCCCAAAAAATCGTTCGCACTGGTCGAGTACAGTACACAAGTGAGTATGAACAGGCTGCTACGCAATAAAATGAATAAGCTAATAAATGGCTATTTTAGAAGAGGTGGAAGAAGAAATTTGTGTGATAAAGAAAAAAAGCAATTAATACGAAAAGGTATTAATGAAAGAGATGAACTAGATATGTTCACTGTATTTTCCAATTCCATGTTTGCAGATTGCTTCATTTGTTTGTTTTTGTAATGTGGGGACTTAATACTCCACAAGCACTCATATTCTAAATATTTCGAAACAAATTTTAAAGTTGTTTCTTCGCTCCACCGAAACGACATTTTTGAAGCAGCTAATGAACTCGCCTAAAACGAGAGGTTCGGACTTGTTTAGTCGATGAACCAGTGAGCAGTGACGAGTGGAGGAGGTGCTACTCGCCGAAAAAATAGAACACGACTAAATCATTCGACTAAATCATTTACTAAACTATTCGACTAAATTTTTGCTGTTCAGACATATATACTTACTAAATTACTCGCCACTCGACTAAATTACTAGCCTAGTGGGAACTAAGCATAAGATATTGGCCTCTCACCTTAAAGTACTGAGGTTCCATTCTCATGTGGGTTTGGTGATGTTGGACGATCCGCGATGGGAAGGTTTTCTCGGGGTTTTCCCGCTTCCCTGCACTTCTGCCACCATTCTTTCTCAGTCTTTCTCTCCGTCTGTCTTATTTACGTGGGATAGTACAATAGATCTACAGGTCGTAGTGCTTGGCTTCCCCTGCCACCCACCTTCACCATAATCAATCAATCAATCAATAATAATAATACAAAACAGAAACCAAGGCTGCACATGAATACACAAGAACGCCTTTTGAGTCTATCATCAGAGGGAATCGGGAAAGGCCGTTTCGTCTTTCTTGGGACTCATCAGCCCGATCCGTCCTCCACGATAATAAATCCAGAAGGCGTGAACATAAAGTGGAAGCACCCGTCAGTGACACCCAATAATAATAATTTCAATATCAATAAACGTATCAATAAATGACGAGCTGAAAACATGATAGACGACGCCATGATGTCCGAATCCCAATTCTTCCGACAGATGGCAGTCAGCAATCACCTTTTCCAGTGACGTGGCAACACGTTCTCACCAATTGGAAGCTGATTATTTAATTATCAATTTTATTGGTTGTTAAATTATGTGTATATTTAGAATCTATGTAAGAGTCCATTGTGTTGAAGAGGAGTTCCGCGGAGGAACTCGAAAGGCTCCTAAGTATTTTTTAAATGTTTTTATAAATCTCTTTTAAAAAAATTTTGTGTGCTATTTTTTATTATATTTTTTAGCTAATAATTTTATCTTATTTTTATTTTTTTTTATTTATCAGAATGTCTTCTATGAAATGAACAACATATAATTACCATACAAGAATCGTGACTACCGTAACATAATCATGGCAAAGTCGATATGTGAACGTATGAACAGAACCAAAAAACTAGACCAGGACTTAAATACGCCTCTGAAAAGATGTTTGACAACATTAGATATTTGTCTATTAGGTAAGTAAAGAATTTAAGTTCTTAATTCACAGCATGGAAGTTGGATTTCATGTGGGACAGTAATTTTTAATCAAATACATAAAATATATACAGTATATAATTCTTTACATGTAATGTATAAAATTTATGTATCCCACAGTTTATGTTTTGCACGACAGTCATACTGAATTTAAAATACAGGGTGGTCCTGAAATGGTTATACAGACTTGAAGGCCCAATACAACACAGCAAAAAATGAAAAAACTCCTTATGAACATGGGTGCGGAAATGTTTTATTCAGATATTACTGAATGAGAAACAAGTACATGGACTTGGGGTTAGATTGCCAGAGGAGGACAAAAGCTTGGCCTGAACACTCCACCGACCTTATCTTGTGGACTTTTTTCTCTGGGACTATTTGAAAACGCTAGTGTACGCTATACCGGTTCCCAATCTATAAACATTGCGCGATTGCATTGTGGATGGGTGTACAATGATTCAGGGTATCTCTGGCATGTTTGAGCGTGTCCGGGAATCCTCACGACGACGATACGATTCATATGTTGCTGCTGGTGGAAGCCACTTCATCTAACTTCCTTCTCGAACTTTGCTAAAAAACTAAAATTAAGTTTTAATCCTACCAAATCAATAGCTACATTTTTTACCACCAAAAGGCACCTATACAATTATCAACCGAAACTGAGAATGGATAACCAAAAACTATCTTATGAGAAGTACCCCAAATATTTGGAGTTTATTCATGACCTAGAATGTATCAGTAACAGACATATTGAACACATTGTTCAGAAGAGTAGAACTCGACTTAATATTCTCAAATACATCGCTGATAAAGACTGGGGAACTGATGCAGTTATCCTTAGAACTACGTATATGGCGTCATTCGCCCTGTTCTCGAGTATGATTTCCAATTTATTGCTGTGCCTCTGCCAATAACTTGAAGAAGCTAGAACAAGTTCAATTAAGTGCCGCCCGTATTATTATAGGACTGAGGCCCAGCTGTCCTTCTCAAATTGTTTTCTTTTTGAGGCTGATTTGCA
>JAFIDM010000004.1:481038-496259 GCA_023159025.1 Thereuonema tuberculata
GAAGTAAAATTATTAAAATAAAACAACAAAGAAACGATCTTGAAGTAGAATTATTAAAATAAAAAAAACAAAGAAACGATCTTGAACCACAGTTTCTAGATATCTGTGTAATAAAAGAAATCAACGAGAATAATCAAATCAAATTTGAAATATGGAGTTCTTTTGATGACTAAATTTTTTATATAGAAAAAAACATTGGTTTTGTATTTTCTGTTAAGAAATTTATTTTAAGTAGATAAATTTTAAGTAGATAAATTTTAAGTAGTGATTCATTCCAGCGCCACCTTTCAACTTACTTTCGTTGGCTACTGATTGTATTTAAAATATGCAGTATCGTATTTGATATTCTTCAGTTGAAAACGCCTTATTGAACGGGCGAAACCTGGTTCTGTAACTATAATTTTAATGTGTTAAATAATTTTTAAAATGTTTAATTGTGTGTCCTTCAATTTAAATCATTTTAAGAAGAGAGCAATTCTGATAGAAACTTAACTTAGTTTTTAATTGCAATAAAAACAAGAAAATTATTGATAGAAATTGGTTCATTTGATGAGCATAAAACTATTTACTTAGACGGTATAAAAAAAAAATGAAGCAAATTTCAGCTTTCTATGATAAAAGATTAATAGGAAAGGGTTAACATAAGTGTTATTTCAACTTCAAATTTCATTCTACATCCATTGATTTTTTTGCAAATAAAAATCTAAAAACACATCATTATTTATTAAGGTGCACAATAGCGCTATGCCTAAAAAAAAAAGATGCAAAAGTAGAAATAACAAATATAAAAGAAAATACTATGGATTAAGAGCAAGCGTCGAAATTACCAAAATTGAATTTAATTAAAAAGCGCCGTATTGCGAAACGCTGTAACGCGAAATGCCTTTAAACGAGATACGCCTAAATGAAGTTATATATTCTTGCTCTAATATTTACTAATGTTCTTTAATTGGTTCTATGGGGTGGAAAGTAATTTATACATAGAATGCTTTTGTTTTGGGTTTTGTTAAACGATTTTTATTCTTCGTTATTTAAGATAATTGAAAATTAATAGGACATCAGCAATAACTTTTGCCTCTATTAAATTTCTTATTATTTATGCCTTTCTCTTATATTTTTCTCTGTATTAATTATTATTTTCCATTGTTAGATGTATAAATATTAGATACGTACGTGAAGTTTTCTCCGTCACATTTATTTAATAAAAAAACCGTTCTTGTTGAAAAAGATTTTCTCACAGGTAAAAACAAAATCATTGCTACCTAACAGAATCTTTATTTATTTCCTTTTCTTTCTTTCGTTGTGATTTTCTAGATCTTTGCCGAAGTCCACCCCACCACTCAGATCCCAATCGTGAACTTGGCCATTTGTAGCATCGTTACGGCTCTCATTGCTCTGGTCTTCGATATAGAGAAACTGGTGGAGTTCATGTCTATTGGGACTCTGATGGCCTACACAATCGTCAGCGTGAGTGTTATTGTACTTCGTTATCAGCCCTCGTATAAATACAGCATGAAAACGCCCGAAGCAGAAATGGCTGTACCTGGAGCCAGTAAAGATAAGGTTAGATACCTACTAATAGAATCTTCTAGTTTATCAAATGAATATTAAATTAGACAGATTTCGCCAATCACAGTTTATTTATATTTTCATAAGGATTAATTTAATAATATAATAAAGTCTTGGAGATTGTATTGAATCGATTTTAGGCCAAATGGTTTCCGAATAGTGTATTTCTGTAATGTTTTAAAATTGAATACATTTAAATCATCAATTGAGGCCTCTAGAATAAGAAAGGCGCCAAAGTTAGTTTCGAGAAAAAGCAAGTTAGTATAACGCAAGATAAAGTAATTATAACATTAATACTACAAGAATACTTTGAGAGAAAAAATGTGAACCACAAGAGTCACATGAATGAAAGCGGAAAGTTCCTAGTACAATAAAATGGAAAAATGGAAAAATGGAATATTGGCGGATACGACTCTCCTATTCTAAGGGCCTCAATTTAGAGCCATATTAGAAATTCTGAATGGGAATTAAATTGGAATACAAATGCAGGTTTTAATCGTAGTACTAATTCTCTCTCAATCTTTGAAATAGAAACCTTAGATTTCAAATATTAGGCATTAAAAGATTTTCTCAGGCAAACTTAACTTCAAAAAATAGAAATAACTAAGAAAGACAGAAACTGAAAAAGAATTTCATTTTTTTCATGAAGCAATAAAAAAAAGAAAGAAGTTCTTATTGAATTATTACAATTCTTTAACACGCTTATTAATTTACTAATCAGCATGTTAACAGATTGTAATAATAATCAAAAGATTTAACGTGCCAGGAATTAATATAAAAGAACAAAGAAATGGCACAGAAATAAAAAATATCTGAGCTGTCATTGGTGAGAGTGTGGGATAGACCATTTCGTCCTTTTTAGTGTCATTTCTCTATGCTTTATATTAAGTTGTTAAATCTTTTGTTTATTTTAAAGCATAGTTGGGTTCAGCCTTTGTTCTTATATTCTGATGGTTCCTTAGGAAGTTTTGCCTATTTTGGTTTGTTTTTTTTTGTTTTCCTTTGTCCATCTGACCATTTCATCTGATGATGAAACGGCCGTCCCAGTTTCTCACTGATCAAAGCACAGATATTTTTTTATTTCTGCTTCATTTCTTCAGACTGTAATAATCCAATTGTAATAATACGGCTTTTTGCTTACTTAATATCATTTTTTTGGAAATTTGTATCATTACTTTATACAAATTTATAATAAATAAAAGCGTAATGATATTTATCGTGAGTAATTGTTAATTATGGAAGTCATTATTTATTTATTTATTTATTTATTTATTTATTTATTTATTTATTTAAGAACTTTTTAAGAAAACGCCTTTATGTTTAGAAATTACTTGTAAATTCATAGTAATATATTCTGTTATAATAATTTCTCGTAATTCCCAATTTTTTCTTTGATAATATCATCCCTCCAATTTAATAATTTTTCTACTAATTGGCATTTTAACATGTGTACATTTAATTTTAAAATTAAATTATTAAAATTAATAATTTTTCCTTCGCGGAGATACTATGTACATAGATAAATCTTGCTCCTGTTATCAACAAAACTCAGTCTCGTAACACAAAAGATCTTTCAGGTCGACGTGCGTGGCTGTCAAGCCACCCACATTCACAAGTAATCTAATCTAGTCTCGTAATGTTTCCTCTCGTAAAGTTTAGAATATTAATTCAATCCAATTGGTTCAATCTAGAAAATAAAGCGAGTAGTAGTAGTAGTAAGTGTTTAGTTATTGGATAGTAAGAGTCAGTTGTCTATTGATGAATCCTGCGTTATAAGCATTTATATCAGAGCTTTTACTTTTTTTTTTGAGTTTTGTAGTTTTATAATAGAAACCACTAGTGAAATTTTAAGGACTTTGGCATCTGGAAGATTCTTTAGCATGTAACAGACTGCCTTAAAATTTCTTTTTTTTTTGTTTTATTGGAAATTATAAAAATATTTTATTATTAGCGTCTAAGCCGCGTCAACAATGACGGGAGAAGAATGTGACGGGACAGAGTATTTTAAGTAGAAGTTTTTTCTGTGTTTAAATATTATTTTTAATTTCTCCATTCATGTCGAGAAATGTCTCTAACGACTCTTCAGTTCGTCGCTGAGGGTGAGCTTCTGCATCTAATGCTCGTATAACCTGCGCTTATACTAAACTAAAAAAATGAACATTGAAATTTAAATTTTAATCTATTAGCCTAAATAGGCTAAAATTAATATATTATTTTTTTTCTGGCTCTTCTCTCATTGCGTCCCACACACAAAGGGAGTGGTAAGAGATACTTAAACAATAATTTGAATCTAGTCTTCGTGGCCTAATGAATAAGACGTCTGACTTCGGATCAGAAGGTTGCAGGTTCGATTCCTGTTGGGGACGTTTCATTGTTGAAATTATTTCTATTTTTAACAGGAAATTATATAAAATTATTTTCCAAACAGTGAGGACGTGTGTTCCGGAAGTATGTTGCGCACAGATAGATCTCAAAAGCTAAATGTGAGATGCATTTTATAAAATAAGAAGAAATAGTCTTCAAAACTAGTTTACCTTCAGAATTTTTAGTTACTTGGGCCGATGACAGAATCGGAAATTGACCCTAAAATTATTTATTTTATTTATAAAATATAGATTAATTTTAATTAAACAGTTCGAAGATTTAATGAATATGTCACCTGTTTTATCTTATAAGCTATGTTGCTTTTTTTTTCAATTACATTTTACCTAGGACAGCTGTTTTGAAGTTAGTAGATTTCGTCAGCTACAGTTATCCAGTTGCTCACGTATAAGGACAAAGAGCAAATGTGGCTTCAGATTACAGAATATTACGAACAAAAAGCCTCAGTTACTTTCCTTTCACCCACAAGAAGAAAAAATATATTAAAAGAATTAACTTTTAAGCATTCTATCATTTCTCTAGTGAAAATAAATTAATGTTTTTGGTTTTCTATGTTTACAGGAAGAGGAAGATGACGCAGGGAAATTGAAGCCATCTTTTTACTTTCTGGAGTCTGTGTTCGACTGTGAGCCGGGTTTTGTAGTGACATTGTCTGTAATGTTGATGACTATGTTTTTGATTGCCTTCTGTTGTATCCTTCAGCTGGCATCGGAGGAACTGCGCTCGGCCACCTGGTGGGCGGTCATGTTACTCGTTATCTTTCTTGGCAGCGCATTGGTTTGCTTCGTCGTTATCTGCCTTCATCAACAAAATAAACGAACACTAACGTTCAAGGTAATAGCAATCAAATTAAAGTTAAAGATCAATAGTTTTGGACTCGTTTTCCGTTATTTATTATTATTTTACTTATTACGAATTTTTAGCAACACACTTGAGAGTGTACAAGTGTTAGCAACCAAAATCGGTAGCTATTGCGTTTGTCCGGTCCGTCCGTCTGTCTGTGTTTTTCCCTCCTAAAACTCCCGAACGGAAGGTTGGATCGGTAAACGAACTTCACCATCCTGTTCAGAAGCCCAAACATCGTAGGATTTTAATGAGATATTTTCAGGGGCCAACCCCCCCTCCCCCGGTTGAGATATTTGGCATTGTTGTCATTGGATTTCCGCTATTAGTTTAAATGTTAGAAATGCAACCGTTTCATTTTAGTCGTCAGCTATAGCAAGGTCGCGGACTCATCTCCTGGAGATTGTCGGTTCGAATCCGTACATCTGCTGAAATTTGTTTAATTTTTCTTATTTTCCTAACCTTTTTTTTATTTTTCCTTACGTTAATATACTTTCTTTTTTATTATTACTAGTTGACCCGTGCGAATAATTCGCAACAAAACACCATCTTTGAGAAATATTAAAGAAATCCAACAACTGTCGCGCCATGTTAGTTAAACACATTGTCAATAGATGGCGCCTTCTTCATTTTATAAAACTGTTGACCCGTGTGAATAATTCGCATGGTATCTTGATCAGTCACCGAATGGTAATGTGGAAATAAATAATGAACACATTGTCAACAGATGGTGCCTTCTACATTTTTATAAAAAGATTTTTAAAATAAAGTTTTTTAACGAAAACATTAATTTTAAACAATTTGTTTATTTTTCGTCATTAATGGTGAACGTATATCTTCAAAATGATATTTCAATCATTGAGTTTGATGAAATATTAAGGGAAATAAAAAAACACTTTTGAGAAATAATACATGAGAAGTTGACACATTTTTATATTTTTTATTGTAATAAATTGTTTATTTTTATTGAAATATAAATCTTTGTTTTTTTTATCTCTTCTTATTAAATAAACGATGAAATACCATTTTAAAGTGCAGTTTTATTCAAAACAAGGATATATTTGAAGTTTACGACGCTATAGCATTATTTAAAATGTTGTTTCGCTTTCGAAAGATAAGTCGCTTCTGTTAAAGCAGGTGTCTACATTTTTATAAAAAAGTTTTTAAAATAAAGTTTTTTTAACGAAAACATTAATTTTAAACAATTTGATTATTTTTCGTCACTAGCGGGGAACGATATCTTCAAAATTACGTCTCAATCATTGATTTCGATGAAGTATTAAGATAGTTATGGCATACCGACACAAAAACACCTTTGAGAAATAATATATAAGGATTTTATTTTTTTTATTATTATGGGTCACCCTTAAATTTATGCTTTAGCCCAAAATTATATTCTTTGTTATGTTATGATATTTCCTTTTATAATTTGTTATTACAAAGTTCTGGACGTTAATACTATAAAATACTACAATATATTAATACTATAGAATTTAATACTACATAATCCTCTGTACGAGACTCAACCTTACAGAAATCTCATTCGATACGTCATAAATAATGAATTTTTTTTTAAACTGATGTTTCTCAATCATTTATTTGATGATTTATCTTCTCCCACTGCTTAGGTAAACCGCTATCAACAAATACATAACGATCAAATATTCAATCAAACTTTCCAAAAATACCTGCTTTTTCCGTAAAACAAGTCCCTTCACAGTCTTAATGAAAAACGAAGCTACCTCGTACATCTTGCAATCTATCAAAAAAGTTTGCGTTGTTAAGAGACATTACTATTGATTGGCGCTCAAAACTTATTTATTCAAGCTATTGTAATTCAAGGATTAAGTATTTTTATTTTTATTGTGTATTGTTTTATTTTTTAATTTTTGGAGGTACCATATTCTTTTTCACCATTAATACTAACGATCTCGTTGTTAACTAGGTGATTACTTCCAGCTGATAAAGTTTAAAGCGGCCGTTATGGGATGTCACCATTAAACACGTGGTCTCAACCATTGTTGTTTATACAATTAAAGCATCGAGTTCATTTAAAATAGACCCCTTTTGCGCCACTCGGGTTACTATGAGTAAGTGACCACATTGGATCGATTCATTTTAGACAAATCGCAGTTTTTATTCAATTACTACTATTTTTCTGACCTAGTCAACGAAAACCAGTAGTTGGAAGTATTTTCCCCGAACCTCCACGCCACAAGGAGTTTAACGAGATGTGATTCATGAGACTGCGACTCCCGGTTTGGGCTTTAGAGGGAACTATAGTTAAGGGAATCCTAATAGATCATCCTTAGCTAAAAAGAAAATATCCTTCGGCGAATGGAACCAACTTTAAGAACATTACTCGATTTGTATCAGTGACGATGAATATTTACCAATCTGAAGCGATATACACAGCGCATGCGTAGAAAATCGCTTGCAGGTGTTCGAAGTATTTTGTGACTTTGCATATTTATTTAGAATTTCTTGTAAAAGAACCATATATTTTTATTGCCTCTTTTTGATCTTATTTAAATTGTGATGTTTTTTGTTACGGTTTCACAATTAATATTCTTAATTCGTTTTACTTTTCAATAGGTGCCGTTGGTTCCTTTTGTTCCTACTTTAAGTATTTTCTCCAACGTGGCTTTGATGACTCATCTTCACTGGATGACTTGGTTACGATTCATATTCTGGATGATATTAGGTTAGTCTTGAATTGTCTTGAACAGATGAACCCAGATAAACCTAATAGACGAATAATAGAAAATGTTCATTCAAAACCTTATACATAAAATAGATCTGGTCATTTAACTTGTTTATTTTATTACATAACGTAATCTGATGAAAATTAATTAATTAAAATTAGTATTCATTTCCTATTGGTCATCATACAAATACCTGCTATACAACCATAGCGATTAGTGAAGAGACTGACGGATGCTCCAAAGTTCTACTGTGCAGCATTTCATATTTCATTTTAATTTTAAGCTAAAGTGTTTGTTTGTTTGTTTGTTTGTTTGTCTTGAAACAACGTCCATTTCTCAACGGATCTTTACCAAATTTGACGCGGATTATTATAAAAGCAAATAAATTCAACTCAAATAAACTTAATTTTGCTCTATTCAATGGTCCATTAGGTAAAACGTTTGTAGAATCCCTGTAAAATTAAATGCAAGAGTTCATTAAACTGAATGAAAGTATCACTGTTATACAGTGGTTTTCAACTTGTCTACTTAGGAGTTCAGGCATTTCTTACACCGTCTGTTAAATAAGTCTATGAAAACACAAGTATTTTTTCTGATTCAGTACTTATCTGTTTTGTATCGAAAGACGCATTTAGGTATTTCAGAAACTATTTTTTTTTTTTTGTTTGGTATAAAAATCTGTAACTTTAATTCAACAACTCCACTATTTAAAATATCTTTAGTTCTTGAAAAAAAAAAAAAAAAAAAGGCCGAATTATACTATTAATGTAATTCAGTCGAATGAAAATAAGAATGTTTTGTACCAACGTACCTCGGTAGTATGATACTTCATAGCTCCTTTAATATTCCTTAAATGATCTAACTATATAAAAAGACAAGACCTGACTCACTCACTGACTGATCGATTAACGCCCAGCCCACACCCTTGGACCTAGGAAGCCGCAATTTGGCGCAGAGGTTCCCTTTATGATGTAGACAAGGAATAAAGCCGGATTTGTCGAAATTCCCACGGGTTCGGGAATAATTGTCGCTTTAAAGTTTTCTTATTTCCGTAATTAGTTCCATAACTGTAATTAGTAGAGACTTCACATTTGGCATGTAAGTAGGTATTTACAATCACTAAAACCCTTTTTCAGGATGTTTCGAAATCCCCCCGGGATAGGATAAAAAGCGTTGCTTTAAGTTATAAAGCTAAAAGTTTGCTTCCGTTACTATTGTTAGGTTTTAGGATTTGTTATCTTGACAATGGGAACTACACAAATAGTGTTATGCAACAATTGGAACTAAAATATTGCTTTGCACAACAGCGCTATATATGCAACCGGTGGCGACAATGGGAACTACACAAATACTGTTGTGCAACAATTGGAACTAAAATATTGTTGTGCATAATAGCGACGGGGTTTTTGGGTTAGTTATAGATTTGTAATGATCAGATGACTTTTTACGAACTAGGAAAGGTTGGAAGTGATAAGGTTATGACATTATAAAATTCGAATAACCTGGAACTAGGGGCGTTCACTGGGAGGACGGTGAGTGGATGGGCAAACATGGTTCAAAGATACTTCTACGAGGTTTTCGGGTAGATATACACTGGTGGCCAAAATTGTGGAAACCTTTTAGAAAATTTGTATTTGTCAAGTTTAGTGGCTCCTAACATCCATTTTTCTTAGAATAACACCATAACATTATACGTCATTAGAAAAACAATGTAATACATAATGCAATTCAATACAATTTATGAAAAAAAATACAATTTAAAAAAATTATTCAGTAAAACCATGATGAAACGTATTTTATAAGTTCTCACCACTTCTGTTAGTAATTCGTCGGGAAATCTTTTGCGGCAATTACGGCTTTACAATAGTGTTCCATAGAGTGAACCAAGCGTTTTAGTTCATCAGGTGTTATAATATGGTACCAAGATTGAATTACAGCTTCTATTAATTGTGTTTTATTCCTAGGTTGCTTCTGACTGACATGTTTCTTCAATATGTTCCACAAATTTTCTAGAGAGTTTCAGTCAGGCCTATTACTTGGCCTTTTTAGAAGTGAAATGTTATATCCCTTAAACCACTTTTTACAGACAGCAGCAACATGACAAGGAGCTGAGTCCTGCTGAAATAGATAGGTCTCATTATCCTGCAAAAGGTCTTCACCTTTTAAGGGCTTTAGTTTTGACTCAAGTATTATTTTGGCATTTAAAGTGCCATCAATTTCACAAATTCTGCCTACACCTTTAGCTGTCATGCAACCCCAGATCATGACACTAACGGTATGCTTCATAGTATGAAGGTACAGTGCACTCAGGTAACAAATCTTCTCCAATTCTCCTCCTCACCACAATTTATTCCATCTCTGCCAAATGTAGATATTGTGGTCTCATCGCTCCAAATTACTTTATCTCATTGTTCTTTTGACCAATGAACATATTTTTAAACCATTCTAATCTCTTCATTCTTTGTTTGAGAGATAGAAGTGGCTTTTTCCTTGGAATTCTGGAATTTAAAGCGAAGTCTTTGAGTCTGCGTCGAATACTCCTTGCACTCATACATTCTGATCATTCATTTTTAATGGAATTAGATGATTTTCTTGAGTCAATTAAGCTCAGTCTTTTAATTCTTCTGTCATCAACAGCCGTTTCCTGTCATTACCAGGCGCGTTGGGAACGGATTGAGTCTCTTGATATCTCTTGCATAGCTTCGAAATCCCACCTTTGTTTATATTTCCACCAATTTTTTTAATGATTTCCTCATAGGAGTATCCTTCTTTTCGCAAAGTTAGTATTTTAGTTCTTTTCCTAGGTGACCAGTCAAACCTTTTTAATCTGTCATCATACAGTATTCTTAAACTTCGAACCAAAAAAAAAAAAAAAAAAACAACAACAAAAACATACGACCAATTTGATTAAACTCTTGACAATTGAATAGAACTACTAATACTAACTGAAATGAGAGCCAATTCACACTAGCACCTTATTGGTTCCTTGTTGTATCATATCATCACTTGATTGGTTTTCAGAACAATCACTCTCATTGGCTGGTTTTGACTTTAAGAAAATCCACTTCTTTTTACTGAAGCAGTTGTGTTTTCTTTTTGTTATTTGGCTATAAGTTTTGACAAAAAAAATTCAATATAGTTCATTACATTCTGCATTAAATTATGTTTCTAATAATGTATAATAGTATAATATTATTTTAAAAACAGTTGAAACAGCCATGAAACCTCCAAAACACAAATTTTCTAAATGGTTTTCACAATTTTGGCCACTAGTGTAGATTTGTATGAGACCAGACCTTTTGATTTGTTGTTGTTTTTTGTTTTTGTACCAACCGGGAAAGATCCAAGTGACCTCGCAATTGCAATTTCTTTATCATCCACTTTAGGACATTTGTTTTTTGTAACCCCTGCGAAGAACGGGTCGTTTTGCTAGTATTTATTTTATTTTATATATTTCATAACTTTAACTCTAAATTACAGATTTTGTATTAAATTTAAAATTAAAATTAAAAAGAACATCTTTATTACTTCATTTTTTTTTAATTTTAAATTTTTTTTTAATTAAATTTTTTTAAGCTTTTAGATTTAGATAATTTAGTTATTATATTGGTAATCTTTAAATTTTTGGTAGTTTGGTTTTAAAATTAAAATTAGGTTAATTCAATAAGTAATAAAGATTTCCTAATCTCTTTATTGCTTCGTTTATATTTAGGTAATTTAGTTATTTTGTTATCTTGTTTGAATTAGTTATTATATTAGTAATTTGTTTAAATTTTAGGTAGTTTGGTTGTAGTTTTTAAATTTAAAAAGAGCAAAGCCTTGATATATTGCGTTTTTGTTTTCTAAATTGTTTCTAAATTTGGCCGCTGAAGACGTGGAGATAATAAGATTATATCTCCATAGAAACAGTGATTTGTTTTTTGGTATTAGCGTTTTCAAATCCCAAATCACTGTACGGCTATATATATATACTGGTTGGGCCAAAAATAACATGATGTGTTCAGAGCACTCTAGCGAGGAATGTATTGGACGAATCGTTACAACATTCGGTGGACATACAGAGACATACATGCGGTTTCGATTTCTAAAAAAAAAAAAAAAATTAATACCAAAAGTCGCCAACAGTGGAAAATGTGGCGCTGCAAAGTTTATAGTAGGTTATAGTACGTATTAGTAATGAATGAGTAATTGTCAAATGAGACAGCACACATCAAGTTTCGTAATAATATAGACAACGTTTAATTTTATTACAAATAAGATTCCATATGAATCTGCATAAGATTCCATATGACTCTGCATAAGATTCCATATGATGTTCCATGAGCTGCATGCGGTGCTCGACATGTTTCATGGCGGCTTGCAACTTATCGGAATGGATTTGTCGCACCTGTGATGTAATTCGATCTTTCAACGTCTGGATATCGGGGACCTTGATACACAATGCTAAGAAATTCCCACAGTCAAAGTCACAAGGATTGAGATCAGGCGACCTCGATGGCCATGCTGTGGGAAATGCACGACTAACGATGCTGGTGTCAGAGAAATGTTGCCGCAACTTACGCAGTACCTGACATCCGATGTGGGGTGGTGCACCATCCTGCATAAAGATGGTCGAATCGAGACATCCTCTTAGCTGCAATTGTGGAACCACAATGTTCTTTAGCGTTATCGGAATAATCTGCAGCATTGACGGAACAGATCACTGGTCCACTTCGGTGAGTTTCCTCGTAAAAATAAAGACCGATGATAAACGATGACGTAAAGCCGCACCACCCTGTGACTTTGGGCGAGTGGATAGGCATCTGCACACCCACGTGTATTAGTCGCAGTCCAAAAGCTGCAGTTGTGTGTATTAATATCACCGTTCAAATAAAAGTGCGCTTTGTCATTCCACAAAATCCGCCACGGCCATGCTTCATCCACTTCCATACAAGCTAAGAATCTTAATGCAAACTCAATGCGGGTGGTCCCATTGCCAGGACGCAATTCTTGAACGGGACAGTTTTACAGGGGTAAAACTTCAACGTCTGCTGCAAGATTTTCCGCACCGTTGAGTATGGGATATCCGTTTGCCGGGATTCCGTTGTGTCTGGTTTACGTTCGCCGTCGCCGTTGAAAATAGCATCGGAAAACATGGGTAAAACGGAAATTGTGGATATAATTTAAATTTTGGGCAAAAGCAGTGGATTTAGATCTTCGCTCGCCAAGTAAGCTTGCGTTTCTTACAGTTAAAGGGTCGGAAGCAATGGGTAATATATAATATTTTTGAGTTATCAGAAGATGATAAACTAAACTTAGAAGTGTTAAGAAAAATTTGAGGAAAAATTTGCTCCGAAACAAAATGAGTCCTATTCTTCGAGGTTATTCCATTATCAGCTAAAATAAAATGAAAGTGAAACTTTTGATGAATTCTTGACTAAAGCTCAAACATTAGTTAAACAATGTAATTATGGTACATTAGAGAACAGAATGCTACGCGATAAAATCGTTGGTGGAGTCTTTAGTGATTTAGTCCAAGAAAAATTATTAGCGGAACCTAAATTAGATGTGAATAGGGCAATTTTAATCTGTCGTAACTGTGAAGCTGCCAGCCGACAAGTTACTGCTATGAAAAGTACAGATAGTCATGCACATCTTGTAAATAAACTTTCTAGAAAAAATGCTAATAAATCAGAGAAAAAAAAATTAAACAGTGAGAGAAAAGTTAACTGTCGAAGATGTGGAACCAAGCATAAAGCAGGACATTGTATAGCTTTTAATAAGACATGAAATAAATGTAAACTCAAAAGGTCATTTTGCATCTTGCTGCCGCACGAAGACAAATCGAATGACGGCTAAGGAAACTGTCGTTGAGAAACATTTGTATATTGATGAGGTGAATAACAAAGAAATTCCTGATGATTTGTATGAAACTGTACATCTTGGAAAAGGCTTAAAAGTCAGGATCGGCTTTTCGTGTATTACCATAGAGAGATGTATTCTCAATATGTATAACATTAAAATAGTTTTTGTTAAAACTTATATTACGCCTGTTAATGTTTTCTCTCACATATGTCTTTATATTACCCAAAGACATTACAGTATCCTGCACATTCGTCATCTCCTATTCCAGAACAGCAGTTGCAACTTCTTCAACGTGTTGGTGACTGATAGCTTTGCATCCCCGCCTGGTTGCACTGCTAGAGTTCCAGTAGTTTCAAAGCGTTGAATCATTTTTCGTAGATTTGTTATGCTCATTGGTCCTCTTCGTAATGTCTTCAGCCGCTGAAATACACGAAGGGCAGCATTGGCATTCTCGCCCCGCTGATAATACAGCTTCACTAGCAAAGCACGGTCACGTAAGGTAAGAGCCATCGAAAGACAGTTCGTCGCCGAGTGATGTGAATTCTCCAAGCCTTTCTTTTTATCATGATCGCTCTACACGTTACGCAGTTATGCAAATTAGTGCTTTAACAGCGCCACATTTTCCGCTGTTAGCAACTTTTTGTACTAATTTTTTTTTTTTTTTTTTAGAAATCGAAACCGTATGTTTCACTCTGTATGTCCACCGAATGTTGTTACGATTCGTCCAATAAATTCCTCGCTAGAGGGCTCTGAATACCTCACGTTATTTTATGCCCACCTGGTATATATATATATTATATAGAGTAGAACCACGCTATTCCGAAAATCCTATTCCGAACAGAGTTCAGAAAAAATAACGTACATTTATTGTTATACAAAGAAGTTAAATAGAGACACACTTAGGTTTTTTGCCGTTTTTCAAGAGTTTTTTCACTTGAAGCAGAACAAAACTGCTCAATTTTAACGCGATTCTTTTTCCAGTCACTAATCGTTGCTTTTCCGACACCATGTTCGAGTGATAATTTAGTAGCACTTTCTCCCTTATCCAGTCTTTTTAACACTTCAAGTTTTTCTTTTAAAGTACACGAAGAACGACTTCGTTTCCTTGCCATGTTTAATGTTTAACAGCGGAAATGCAGTAACCTGGTAGTAATTCTTGGATCGTGGGGAGGGAGAGGGGGGGTTAGGGTGGGGTGATAAAGGTCACTGCCCTTCCCTTTTAACTTTCACTGAATCTGTTCCCACAAGCCGATCAACGCTGTATAGAGCCGACACTATCAGATGTCACCGCACTTAATTTACGCCTTAACAATTCAATACGTTGATTTTATTCATGAAATCCTCCTATTCCGAATTCCCGCTAAACTGAACAGTGTTCGGTCCCAATTAGTTGGGAATAGCGGGGTTCTATTGTATATATATTGTATATATGACAGGTTCGAGACTTTTGTGAAGCGGAGCATTGTTTATTTTATGTTTTCATTTATCGATACATAGACTGCAATGTAAACGTTATATACATGCAAAACTGACCTAAATTAAACATTCATAGCTAAAATAAATATTATACTCCAGCAATTTAGCCATATTTTAGTCTTAAAATTCATCTTCAACTTTTTTTTGGATTCGATTTAATAAGGTTAATAATTTTACTCCTTACATCTAATGTAAGAGTCGTACGATTTTTCTCTTTATTGTTGTATACCATTATTAGTTACTTTATATTTTAATAAAGAAAATAAAAGACACGCATTTAATAGTCACAGAGTGTCACACACTAATAATAGCTGCTTTACACGCTCTCGAAAACTTGCCATTCGCCATTTGCAGCGAAAATGTCATTGTTTTACACGTGCAGTGAAAATGTCATTGCTTTAC
>JAFIDM010000004.1:506259-519367 GCA_023159025.1 Thereuonema tuberculata
TTTTTAGTCTTTCTTTTTGAAGAAGATAAAAACCCACTTTTTTTTTCCCCTGTTTGAGCCTTAGCATTTTTATTCATTCGACACTAAAGCCTTAATTTCTGTGACATTCTCTTTCAATCCTTGTGAGATGCATCTAAATTTTTTATTATCTTTCAGAAAAGAAAAATATCTCGAAAACAATCTTTCAATTTTGAAAACAATCTTTCCACTGGCTTTTCCTGCTACTCTCCATTTTTTTTTTCTTTCTTTCTTCTTTGTTTGTTTAGTCACGAACTTCATAACTTCCATTTCAGTTAACAGTTGCTGTAGAACCATTCGTCCTCCTATGCCAATTTTTCCTTTCTTATATTCCTCAATATTTAGTTTGATTAAACTATGCTAAGTTTTACCACAACAAGTCTTCTTTCTGGAATAGTGTTCTATTTTTTTTTTCCTTGCTTCATTAATCATAGTCTTTCACTTCACTTTTCACTTTTTCCAGGCATCAAATCACCCTTCATCTATAAATCAGATATTTTGCAATGCAATGGAAATATTTCTGACGATTATTATCTAAATGACGCGTAAACAAGAAATTAAAAAAAAAAATTAAATTTGAACAAATTCCTTAAAGCCTTCTTCATTTTAACTTCAAAAAACATCTTTATCAGATTGTTATATACGTGTGAACATTATACCCTAACATATCTGGCGCTAATTTAGGCAAACGTAATTTCAAATTTTTCGTGTCGCCTCACCAATCTGCCGCTATTGTTTGGTGGCGCCACTTTCTGCATTATTATATCATTGACGTGAGTGTTGACGTAAAGACATGCAAATTTCAGTTCTTCGCTTTGGAGTAACTTGCTTACGAACTTTATGGATGTTGCCTTGGCTCAACTTTTGCAAATAATCCAGTGTTTCAGAAAGTATTGCTGTAAAAAATTTACTAAATTGAATACCAGTAATTTAACATCTATTTCTGTAAGTTTTCGAACTGCTTCTTCACATCGTTTAAAATCATAAGTGAAAAAAAAGACTTCATGATTCTTTTTAATGACCGTGTATCTGGATAGAAAAGTCATTGTCAACCTCAATTGAATTTACAGAGACTTTGTTCAGAGGCTCTCATTTGCTAACGTTACGGTCTTGGAATGCGTCCTAAAATATGTTTATTTTTTAAAAAAAAAGTCTGTCAAATGAGAGAAAAATGGCCGACAAAATTGCCCTTTTGCTTAGCGATTGCATGTGTCTAGTTTCTTCTCCTGTAGTTGCCGTGCTCTCCTCAAGAGGGCACTGCGCTTCCATTTTATTCTTCAGATTCCTTTATTTGCTTTTTTTTCTTCATTTTTGATTCTTTTTATTAAATGAAATTGTTTATTTATTACTTAAGATATTTTACGAGCTTACTGTATTGAATTGAAGTTATGAAAAAGAATGGTTTATTATAAATGAAATTTAAAATTACTTGTACATTGCGGCGGACCGTTGAAATTCCTACGCCTGTTGCATCAGCTGTAGCTTTCCAGAGTTTTGTTTTATTTTCTTCACCTGCAGAAGTCTGTTTCATATATATTACTTGTAATCTGCCGTGCTTGACTGTGGTTTGTTTAGCCAGAAACCCACCATGGAAAACTATTGTACATTGACGTTTAGTTTCCGAATCCAACTGAGAATCCATAGCTGACGCCATGTTTAACAAATCTCAGAAAGGAGGGCGGGGCTTATGAACTGCGCCAGACACACTAACCCAGTACTGGTTCTCTGTGATTGGTGGTTCTTCTTACGTTTGACAGAAGATATATAAGGACAGAAAACGGATACAGTTCATCTGGTTTCAAAGGAAAAAAAAAAGCATTTTTATATTTAATTATAACGTTGATTGTTTTTATTTCATTTTTTATCTTGCAATTTTTGTTTGATTGAATTACATAAAACTTGTTATATAATAGATTGTTGTTTTTTTTATTAATTTATTATCGGATTTATCGCTTTAATGATTCCATTCCATTTTTTTAACTACTTAAAAAGCTCTCCCCATCATTTCAATTTTTCACTATGGGACAAAACAAAACTGCTCAGAAGACAAATAAGGAACTTTCGGGTGTCATCCTGAGACAAATGAATTAGTAGGAAATTAACTATTTAGGAAGAAATGTATATAAATGCCAATGGGTTAGTTTTCGTCTTTAGTTTTATTCCTTTTATTCCTATTTATTGACAAACTAGATGATGATTCCTCTTGAGATGTCATTTGATTATCAATGAACACTTTTCAAAAGCCGAAATATCCTACGAACTTCCATAAATCTTAAACAGTTCTTTCCCATGACTTTAAGTGAATATTTTCCATGTATTTCACTGAAAATGAGAAATAAATCTGTCTACCTGAAACAAAATGTAAAGTTTTATTTTATAATACTGTTATTTCGTATAAACTTTGATGGGAAGTACCGATAATACACATTACCATATATCTCCCGTTCAGTTTAATATATATTTACGTTCCATAAACTTGAATAGCTATCTCCTCCATTTTATATGTTTTCTTGACAAAATATAGATCGTTGTATGTCTTAATAATAAATTTCAGTATCAGTGGGAATCTTACATTTCAACCTTCTTTTCCAATAGACTTTAGTTGCCATGGATTTCAGTGATAATTTTCATACAAATCAATAGATTTCTGCCACGTATTCAAACACTACCAATTATTTATAGGAAAAAAATAGAACAGCTCTTTACAAGTAAATTTATTTTCCCTCAAATATCATATACAACATATAAATATTTATTTAAATACAAACATACGTTAAAATAAATAAAATGATAACAAGTAAGCTCTAGTTGGTACAGCAACTTTACTGTCATTTTGTATATTTATTTTACTAAAACGTTAACGATCTATCTCTCTATTTTCCTTTGATATATTGTGTTGTCAAAAGATTGTAATTCCAATCATTGGTGTCCAAGAAATGTCTATTATTACCTATATCTGAGTTGTCATTATCTTCTGAATTTTCCTTACATTCAATCATTACTTCCTGTAGTACTTTCCCGAACATTGAATGGTTATTTGTGTGAATTTCAGGAATTGTTTAAAGGTATATTGGTCCATCACATCAATTATAATTTAATCAATATTTATTGGTCAAAAAGCTGCATTAAGAAATGGGCAACTGTTTTTATGTTATTTAGTTGAGAACGCCTCGTTACAAAGGCGAATCCGGTCGTGTGTTAAACCTTCCTGTTTTTTGTGTGCTGGCTTCTTTTTAATGAAGTTCAATGCAACGTTGATGTACGTACGTTAATGTACGTTTAATATTTTTCTCGGATCATTTTCCCACAGGTTTTAAAATCTAATATCCATTAATTTCAGTGTTGTTTCTATGATTGTTGTGCAAAAATAGAAAAATAAAATAAAAATAAGAGAAAACAATAGTTTTATTTCATAGACCAAGAATTCGAAATTTATTTAAAAAAACAGCGGGAAAAATGGAAAAAAGTGAAAAACAGTTTTTCTTCTAAGTCAACATAATTCTTTTCAATTGGAAGATGACGTTCCTTGATCTTAGATATTAAGGTTTAATCAAAATAATACGATTTAAAAAAATAAAAATTAAAAAAACAAATGAGCAATCAAAGTAGTTAAAATTCTTTGAAAATGGCAGAATTTGTTTGAGAATCCAAAAGGTTTTTAATCAAACATTTTTAGATATTCTAAAACTCTCATTGATCTCTACATCATATCTCAATGAGAATTCATCATCTGTTCATGTGATGTTAATTCTATATATTTTAAAAGAAAAACAGCTCATTCAAGTAGTGTTCTGACAGAACTCTGGTAGAATTGTTCAAAATGCTGTAATTGCAATTATATATATCGAGCTACGGAAAAATGGTGTACTCCAATTGTATAAGGCAGTGTTTCCCAAACCTTTTTTCTGATGTACCACTTTTCGTTTTCTAATTCCCTTAAATACCACCAACATCTAAAATTCTAATGGCTATTTGGGGGAAAGTCATTTTGAAAGACTGAATAAGTTAGAGGCCGTGGAACAGATATTTATTCTAAAAAGAATCCGTTTCCAAAATCATTTTCTCTGCGCGTTACTGTTTATCATCTCGCGCCATTTTTTCTTTTATGCCGTTTACATAAAAGGAAAAGTTTTTGATTGGACAGGAATATAATGGCCAACGTAAATAGGAACCTATTTGAATTTATCAGTAATGGCAATTTATCTATAACATTTTTAGTTGCGTCGTCTAATAACCACTGCTTAGTCATTCAAACTTAGTGTTCGTTTTTTACTAAAAATGAAGCCAAAACAAAAGGCTTGACAAATGAAAAAAAAAAAAAAAAAACACACTAAACTTCAGAGGTTCTAAAAAAATCATAGTGACAATGCTTTTAAAAATGTGAATAAAATAACGGCATGTAGCATGACTTGCCTTATGACACAATGCTTTTACGCCTTAACCTGAGTTCGAACTCTGGAGCTGAATATATCTCATTCTTTCTCTCTTCTGTATGCGTTTCTTTTCCGTGTTCCCTATTTTCACGGCTTGTTCGAGACAGTCATATCTTGTCCCTGGCGCAGCGCAGTCTCAGTTGCTCTTGAGCCATTAAAATATCACATTGCACGCGCGTTTCAGTGTGCAACAGACATGAATTTTAATCTCGTTTTACTAGTAAAAGTTAACTTCTTTTGGGAGAATTCACGTATAACGGCTTTACTTAACACGAACTCCCCTCGTAGCAGCATTTACAATCACTTTATACACAAGAGATTCTTTCTATGTGACGATGATTCAAAAGTCCTTGACGAAATTCAGTCGAGCAATAAACGAGTTTCTTTAGAACACTAGACGCTTGAGTTGATTTTGGTTTTCCTTTATATTAATGGCAATACATTCTACGGAACAGAGACAAACTAACTTTGTAGGAAATTTGTAATCACTAAATTTTGTGCGTGTTTCGCTTCTGCAAATGAATTAATTTAATGTTTTTCAGATGTTTTTGTTTTTTCGAGAAAACCAAGCTGAATATTAACAAATTTTGTTAATAAGTATAAACAAACAATTATTTTTATATAATAAAGAATTAAATTAAATTACATAAGTATTTGGTATAATTTAATAAATATCGATTAACTGAATACAAACAACACGACTGTAAATATAATCTCTATTTTTCTAGGTTTTTATTATTATTATTATTATTATTGTTGTTGTTATAATATCTTTTTTACGTTAGAGCTGCAATTATTTGAATTTTAATTTATTTGTTAGGTTTCTCTTAAGATCATAAGTTTTTTATTAACTATTATTTGTTTTATTTTTTTTGCCAATCAAACAAAAATTGCATCTCAGGTTACTTTTTTTAAATAATTATAAAATGTAATGACAAAATTACTGAAAGGACTGAGGTATTTCATTTATTCTTTTTACTTTCTGAAGGAAAGAATGGCTTATGAGGTTATCGTGTCTGCAGGGCCGCGCCAAGGTATGTTGGCGCCAGGGTTCCAGGCAAAAGTTGCCGCCCCTAATAGGCTAAATTTATTTTAGCTTAAATTTAATATTTTTCATAATAAAACAAATATATATAATTACATATTTTGCATATATTTTCTTTCCATTAGTATTTCTACACTAAATTATTTGCCGCCCGCCGCCCCCAAAGACGTGCCGCCCGGGTGCCGTGCCCCCCCCCCCCCCTGGCATCCCCGCTCGGCGCGGCCCTGCGTGTCTGTGTGTGTTTTCTTAAAATACCGGTGAACTGATTTTTTAATAAACTTGGCAGATGGACAAGTAAAGAGATTGTATTGGATAAATATTGCCAATATGGCGGCAAAATGAATTTTTTTTTAAATCGTAGATACCTTGAGATTATAATCTCAATTGCAGATAGGAATCAGAAATCCTGTATTTACAACTTACATTCGAAGTTAAATACGATATCTGCAGTTTTGCATGCTTCTAAATTTTATTGTTAGTTTTCAACCTCATTTCCATCAAACTCAAAGGGCGGTTGTAAATATCAAAATATCTACCATTGCTAACAAAATATATGTGGTAGTCACCATAAACCCACTTCAAATTGTTCATCCAGAACTGCTTTAGAGTACATGGTGAGAAACGCAACAAGAAGTTGGAGGTCATCTTTAGATTCTGCATTTAAAACAAAGTTCAAGTAATATAGTAATATAGATCTACCCGGTATTATGAGATGTTAGATTGCAGACACTTGTAATTGCAAAGCACTGCTTTTCATTTCTCTTCGATCCATAGACTGTCCTCCTACATGTGCATAACTGACTTGTCTTATCACTTCATCAACCACAATTATTAAGTTATGTTCTATTTTAATCACAAGAAAGAAAGAAACTCATAAACGATTTAATATTTGCTTAATCACAGAGCGCAACCCATGAGAAATGCGCCGTCTTTTAGTTTTTTGTTATCAATCCAAACATTGTAAAGATGATTAAAAAACCTGAAACGGTCTGTCTTGGATTCACGCTATCAATGATTCCAAAAGCAGTTCAAGTGATTTTTATTTGTGTGCGTTTTTACACCTTGTTATATTTACAAGTAAATACATTGTTTGACGTAGGTTTCCTGGTAATCTTTTTTTTTTTTTTTTTGAAAACAAAGAGGTTTTGTATATTTTTGGATTTGAATTTTCTTGGATCGTTTTCCAATTTCTTTCCGGTATTCGAGAGTTTATTATAGTATTTTATAATATATATAACAAAAGTGCTGTTTCACAGTTTACACAGTTCTTTAATATTAAGATTCATACACAGTATTCACCTCAATTCTTAAGGATTAGGCGGCTTGACTCGAACGCAGAAATCGTGCTAAGAAGCCTCGCACTTGCCTGAAAATTGATATAAATAGAGACTCGTACAAAGCTAAATGCGATTCTGCAACAACCTTGTAGAGAATTACTCTATTTCCCTTGTCTTTTTTTTTTCTCATATTAGGTAGAGTCACTGTTAATGGAATTAAAAGAAGGTCTAATTTTCTTTTACTCTCTCTCTCTCTTTTCTTACTGATATAAAAAGAATACATACAAGGAAAAAATGAAAAACCGAAATGACAAGAAAGCGATTTTCGGTAACTTAGGTGTTAACTCGTTTACAGCCTTTCAGTTATCCCTCACAAGCTGTTTTTCTTTGTATTTGTTGTGGTCAATTTTTTTAATGGATTCAGTTCGTGACACAGATACGATTCTTTGAGAAACACAACAAACTAATTATCATGAAAGGAATAGTAATTAATATCTCCATCAAATCGCTCAAGCGATGAATGTGATTTATTAGTATTTTTTTCCTCTATTTTCTAATTATAAAGTGTTTATTGGGATGACTGTCAGATCACTCTTTATAGCTTCGAGTGATACAACTTATGTCTTCGGTGTTTTTTTCGTCCATTCAATCAGTATTAATGACAAGAACTAACAGGTGTTATTTTTGTGCGAAATACATCTTGTATCATATAAATAAAAATGGATATTTTAGCCAGTATTGTTTATGCATTGTTTGTTTTGAACAATACATTTGTTATATCTCAGAAGCCTTACTCTAGAAGTTTGCATCAGCTACTAAAACTAACATACTTTAGAGCTACAAACTGACTTTAAATAGTCCCAGCAGCCACCAATATGCTTTCTTTGTTGATGTAATGTAAGTGGTGTGAGTATTTCTGGAGTAGATGCCTTCTGAGTCTATTTAGTAACGAAATAACAATGATTTTTTTTAGATGTGGAATAAGAGCGTTGTAGTTTTTAACTTAATTTCATGAATCCCATAAGCCTAAGGATATATACGTAGATAATTTTTGTTTTGATAATCTTTTAATTGAAAATAAAAATGGTTGAAAGGCTGATTGGTTTTAAAATTTGCTCAAATCAAATAAATAATCATTTCATACTATGATTCCAAAATCTATTTTAATCTTTTGTTGTAGTGTCTTCTGAAACCTTGATGATGATATATTGTAGTTAAAAATAGAAAGCCCAGTGCCCCTGTGGATTTAAAAATATTGAAAGGAAATTCCCTGTATTGGCTACAAAACTTACGCCCTTGTCAACTTTATTGTTGACAATAAAGGATTTAAGTATGTAATAAAATTTATTAAATCCTTTTCTGAATTCACAAAAATCCTAATACGTTTATTAAAACGTTTAATTGAGACAATGACTAGCAACAACATGTTACAAAACTGAGGACTACGTGTATAACGGTACTTCCAGTTCACTCAGAAAGACGATTAGATCCTTCATAATATGTTTTTTTTTAATAAAAAGTTTCGCGTAATAAATTTTATCAAAATTCTATCAATACTAAATGATACAACGAAATACAATGCTTGTAATGAAAAGTACAGTAATTTCGTTGATATCTGTAAAAGTACACTTAAGTTTAAAATAAGTCTTGATTTTATACAAAATAAGTTAATTTCCATTGTTAGATTATTAACAATTCCGTTAATAAATTCGCGTATTCCGTTATATAACCTTAAAATAATGAATTTAAATATCAATGTTTATAATTACAATGACATTATAGAAAAAAAGCAAACGTTATTGTCCTTATTACCCAATAGAAATCCTAAGAATTAAAGCGATTATATAAATATTTGAGGGCTACTCCATGAAGATAATAAAAAAAAATCATATTATATTTAATGAAATGCTGTGTCATTGGTCAATCAGTATTCTCAACAAATCATGTTTCTGCAAGTATGTTGTATAATATATATTGCCCTAATATATTGTATATCTGTAAGTAATTTTAATATTACTATGAATGGTTTTGTGTAATGGCTGATCATATTTTTACATTCTTTAATAAATACAATATGTAAAGAATTAAACATTAATTTCTGTTTTTGTTTTTTTTTATTCTTTTCATTCTGTCATGCATTTGAAAGGAAAAAATGTACTTATTGTTAGGAAAATGTATTTTCTTAAATATTAAATCTATTTAATATACATATATTTAATTATAAATGTACATACTTAAGATAAAATATGTGTTGTTTATGTAAACTATAAATGAAAAATAAAAGTTATTATTGAGAATTATTCTTTTTTTTTATTATTTTTTTATATTCGCATAGTAGATATATACAGGGTGTTTCGGAAATGGTAGACAAAGCAAAGAGATACGGATTCCAAAGGTCATTTTGAGTCGAAAATGTTCTATGACACTTTGTGGTAGTTTTAGAGTTAGGAAATGAATGCTTTGGGAATGGTCCCTAATCAAAGAAAGCCATTCTGGCTATTTTCAGCATTTTCTTTAATTCTCATATCTGTTTTTAGTCATGTCATTTGTTACCTGGATTGCTTTTTGTAATAAACCTTTACCTTATTTACTTACACTTCCTAATGTGAACTGAGCTTTCTTTAATTAGGGACCATTCCCAAAGCATTCTTTTCCTAACTCTATAAACTACGGCCCATACAACAAAATGTCATAGAACATTTTCGACTCAAAATGACCTTTGGAACCCCGTCTCTCTTGCTTTGTCTACCATTTCAGAAACACCCTTTATATATAGTGTTTATTGAAGGCTTAATCTTAACCTTTGTCCGTCCGTTTGTAAATTTGTGAGCAAGATACCCAAAAAACATTTATCCTACAGAGCTGAAACTTTAGTAGAAGATTTATGTTTTTATATAGACCAATAAATCCCAATTGATTTTGATAAATCTTGTACCAATATATAATGAGCTACGGGCCAAAAACAAAAACAAAATATATATTTTTCACAATTTAATACAAAAAATCACTCTAAGTAAAAAAACAAAATTCCATGATAACTTTGCTATTGGTAATAAATTCTTCATGTAACACCGCAGTTGATCTTTGACTGTGTATTTTCATTTCTTTTTCTCAATATTTGGCAGCCCTTGTTATTTTCTTTCCTTCTCTCGTCAATGAATATCAATGATTGATATAATAGATCAACTATTCTTTTTGTCTGTTCAATGTTGCCGTTTAGGTATTCGAAGTTTTGTTTGCCATCTGTGTTTTCTTTACGTTTTCCATTTTAAACACACAGAGATCCCGTAGAGTCTCTTATATCCGACGGCTGTCCTAATCGTAGGCGTTTCACAAGAACGGAAATGCGAGCGAAACATGTCCGAACGAAATCGAAAACCTGAAATCTATCGTCGTTGCAATGAAATGGACGTGCAGCGATGTCACGTGATGCGAAATTTCGAAGAGCTTTTTTTCCACTCCCGAATCCTTCACGAAAATTTCTACACAAATCGATGTCAATAAAAATGCAATTTTCAAAACTACCAAAACTCCCAGGCAAATTCCGAGTCATTAAATGAAATAGAAAGCAAGTTTCATTCATAAATGGAGAGAATGGCAATTTCTCTCCATTTATTAAATGAAATACTTTTAAATAAAAAATTGACAGAATCAAAGACAGCTAATCCCATTTTATTTATTCAATACATTTTAATTATTCAATAAAAGAATAACTTATCATTATAGGCGTTCAGTGTGCTATTTATTGAGTCCTAATTCCTACTCTTAAGTATTTTGAAGATTTCTTAATACAACCTTACCACCTAAAAAAAATGAAATTTTTGTAAAATTTCAAAACATGGATTTAGCTGCCTTTGATTCTAGCCCCCTCAATTCTTTCTTATCAAAAATTTACAATTACAGTAATAAGTGAAAATTCAGAACTGCCTTGTTTAATTATGAGTCGATCGAGAGCACTAAAATACTGTTTCTTAGGGACCGTTCAAGTATTAGGTGAGCATTCAAGGGGAGGGGGGATCAGAGCAATGCTTACGTAAGACAGACAAACAGGCACGCGAGAGAGTGCTCTGTGTCAGATAGACATTTTCCTCAGTATTTCATGTGTACTTTTAATTTGCTACATTTTAATTCAGGAGTGAATATCATGTAATTTTGACAGTTTTAATTTATTGTTCAGTGGTATTTACTCTTAATGATTTGATAAATCTTACGTAAGCAGAAGGGGAGGGGGTTGGGCAGCTGCTTATTTTTGCTTACAAAGAGGGGGTGGGTCTAAAATGACTAAAAATCTGCTTAAGTAATAGTGGAACGGCCCCTTTGGCATTGTTTTAAATGCTTTTCATTGAATTAAAATTATAGGAAACCAATACGATTTTGAAATGTTTGCTTGAGTCTTCATGCCGAACGGAAGTAAGTACCACTTCCGATTTCGATTGTGACTTCTCCTAAAAATGCATTCCGAACGTTTCAAATCAGCTGGCAGAGGGATTTTCGAGCTTGTTCATCGGTCGGACATTTTTCGCTTGGCATTTCCGTTCCTTTGAAAAGTGTCTAAACCAGGTCACAAGCAAAGAAACCTACTGTCGGAAGAATGATAATCTATTGAATATCAAATTTGTAATTCTTAGTTATGTTATTCATATATGTGCTGTTTATTGTTATATGTTATTGCACACTTGTTTCTCTTACTGCGAAAATATATCACATTTGTATGATAGTTTGCTATCAAGGTAGGACTCGTTTTATCCAAGCCTACATTCAGTTTTCTGTCTTAACTATCTCTTCTGTACTGTAGTGTACAGAAATACACGGTTTACAGTTCATGACTACTGCTGTGCTATGGTTATTTCAGTATGTATTTTGAGTATCTCTTTGCATATAATTAACTTTAAAAGTATGTGATGTAGTAAAGCATACTATATATATATATATATAATGAATGGCCAAACTCGAATGATGCATAATTTCGAGTTTAGCGATGCAAAGATTTCAATTAATCATTTGCAATTTAGAAATTTAGAGCGTAAAGAATATAAGAATAAAATTAACTTATATTACTAAACATATATATATATGATTTCTGTTTACTGTATTGTAAATAGGAGTAGCCAGGAGTTTGAAATAAGAGGGTTATGAAGCAAAAAAAACAGCAAAAACCCACCAAATTTACTTACGACGCGTTCATCAGAATGTAACCCACCTAAAGTCCAGGATCATCTTTCTTCTCAAGGGCCTGTATCTGTTATAATTAAAACGGATGGAGTGTTCTGAAAGGTACCTCTATCCAATTCGAGAACCTAAACTAAAATACTGACTTTTCTTTAACTATCGGACAGTAAGAACAGAATCTTGGCCTAAATTTCTTCATTAATTTCAATTTATACATCTTAATTGCCTTAAATTTATTTATTTATTGTTGATTTTTTTACCATTTCTGATCAAATATATAACTTGTAATATATATTACAATTTGTGGAATAACCTACAAGCCTAAAACCGATATAAAAGTGAAATAAGTTTGCAGAGAAAATCCCATTCCTTAAAACAACCGCCGAAAGAGTGGAACAAGTAATGAATTAAGGGGCTCAGTGGAAAAGAAGCACCTGCCACCAAAGGAAAAGTTTGCAGGAAAGCAAGTTTTAGAAAAAGTAATTGCCTGTGGAGAGTTGGTAACTACTTGTAAATATTTAAACTTATAGTGAAAGTAGATGGCGATTGAAGATGATGGTTAATAGAATAGATACTAGACGCAAGGATCTACTCAACAATAGCAAAAAATCATAATCCATATACAGGTGGCATGTGCCCCTTTTCCACTGGGCCCCTCAATTAGCAAGTGAATATAGTGCTAAAGCATAAATTTAAGGGCGACTCATCATAATATAAAAAAAAAATTAAATAGTAATAAAAAAAAAGGAAGTAAATTAAAAAAAAGTTTGGAAAAAAATTAAAAAACATTAGGAAAAATAAGACAAACAAAACATGAGATATACAGATTAGAACGGACAATATTTAGTATACGAGTCCGAAACCTTAAACATCAAGCTATAGCTAACAAATGAAATGAGATGGTTGCATTTCTAATATTTAAGCTAATAGAGGAAATCCAATGAAAACAATGCCAAATATCTCCAACAATCTTCAGTATATGAGTCTGAGACCTTAAACATCAAGCTATAGCTAACAAATGAAATGAGATGGTTGCATTTCTAACATTTAAGCTAATAGAGGAAATCCAATGAAAACAATGACAAATATCTCCAACAACCTTCAGTATATGAGTCTGAGACCTTAAACATCAAGCTATAGCTAACAAATGAAATGAGATGGTTGCA
>JAFIDM010000004.1:524436-552101 GCA_023159025.1 Thereuonema tuberculata
GGCATTTCTAACATTTAAGCTAATAGAGGAAATCCAATGAAAACAATCCAATGAGATGTTTGACATAAATATCTCGAACAAGAGAGGGGGGGGCGGCGTCGACTCCTGAAAATACCCTATTCCTAAGGTTTTTGGGCCTCTGAACACTATGGTGAGATCCTTGTCGATCCGACCTTCCGTTGGAGGAGTTGTTAGGGGTGGACAGACACGGAAGGACAATCGCATTAACTACTGATTTTGATCTCTATCACAATAGCTCCCTAATGGGTCGATAAAAATCGCCTTAGTGTTGTACTATGTTTTAACAAATTAAGGATAGTGAATCACAGTGCTTCGCAACGGCTTCTGAGTCACCTTTACTTTAGAATAGCCTGCGCTGGGGTGGTTTGGAAAATGCTCGCACGAGTCATGCTATCTTACCCACCCCTATTTATAAGGAATAATCGTCATTCTTACTCAAACCTTTATAATACACTGAATTCCGAATAATGATTTAAAATAAAAAAACAACAACTTAAGTTGATGAGGAGATCGAACCCACGACCTTCGCGTTATTAGCACGACGCTCTAACCAACTGAGCTAACAGACCACCTACTACTGAGCTAACAGAAGCCATTGTGAAGCATTGTGGGATATGTGTCCACAGACAGAGAAGCCGGGAATATAAGGCTCTTTCAGAAACTAAAAAACTTAAGTTGAGAAACTGTGAAAAGATTTAAAATGGGGAGAAAAAAAATGAAGAATAACAATTGCCCATGAGGGGATCAAACCCACGATCTTCGCGTTATTAGCACGACGCTCTAACTAACTGAGCTAACAGGCCACCTACAACATTCAACATTCAGGCCACCTACAACTGAGCTAATAGAAGCCAATGCGAAGCATTGTGGGATATGTGTCCACAGACAGAAAAACCGGTGATATAAGGCGTCTTTCAGAAACCTAAAATAATATGTAACTGATAATGCAACTTAGAGATTATGCATACAGATTATGGTTACGGCGCATCTTGTATTGAAAACAGAGAAAATTATACACACGCTTACGATGGGATTACGTTCCGATGAGCCCATGTTAAGTAGAAAATGAATATGATATCGTAAATTCTATTAAAAAAGTAAATAAATGATTTGGTGTCACTGAATAAGTAAATAAACAAATAATGATTGTTAGTAATTACTGTAAATGCCAATACTTGAGTAAATAACTTAAGTAAATAAAGGAATACATTTCATCCATTCAATGCAGTACTGAAAAAAAAAACACCTTTTATACATTCATTTCGCGAGGATCGTTGTACATGTACTGTACAATAGCCACATGTTGTACATGTACTGTACAGTAGCCAAATGTTATATATGTACTATACAATAGCCACATGTTGTACATGTACTGTACAGTAGCCGAATGTTATACATGTACTGTTAAATACCAAATGTTATACATGAACTGTATAATAGCCACATGTTGTAAATGTACATTACAATAGCCACATGTTGTACATGTACTGTACAATACCAAATGTTATACATGTACTGTATAATAGCCACATGTTGTAAATGTACATTATAATAGCCACATGTTGTACATGTACTGTACAGTAGCCAAATGTTGTATATGTACTGTACAATATCAAATGTTATACATGTACTGTACAATAGCTACATGTTGTAAATGTACATTACAATGGCCACATGTTGTACATGCACTGTACAACAGCCAAATGTTGTACATGTACTGTACAATACCAAATATTATACATGTACTGTACAATAGCCACATGTTGTACACATACTATACAATACCACATGTTGTACACGTACTGTACAATGACCACATGTTGTAAATGTACTATACAATTACCACATGTTGTACATGTACAATAGCCACATGTTGAAATGTACTGTAAAATAGCTACATGTTGTAATCTGCCCCCCCCCCCTACATCAAATTCCGGGCCCAGGTACCAAATGCAATACCGGGCCTTTCCCCCCTCTCCCCCATGTTATGAACAAAATCATCAATTCTTAGTCAAAAATATCGCGAAAATACCACACGATTTCATACTTCTACAGCAGGTTGGGCAGACATTTGTAAGGTAAGGGCTGCCTCAAATATACTCCAAGTGCCGCGGTCACCTTAAGACTAAAAAAAACGGAATCTCCAAATCGACTTCTTGCCCACCCCTGTTCTATACTATAAACATACTGGATCTCAACCTGGACCCGGGTGCTGAGGGACCAACTGACCCTGGTTGTAATGTACTATACACTAGCCACATATTGTGCTAGTCGGGAACAAATCAAAATTCTGAGTTTGATTATTTTTCATTGTGCTATTCGTACGAGGATCATCTGTAAATGAATAAGTAAGGCAGAGATATTGGTTTTTATTCGATGTTATTATCTGATGCCCTTTCAAATGTTGCTGGATATTTCAATTCCCTTGAAATCCATTAATACGTTTTTTTCGATATCTGAAAAAAAAAACCCAGATGAGTTAAATTCCGATTTACTTACGTACGTTCTTGAAATCGAATAAACTTTAATTACGTTAATTAATGGATTAACTGAAAGAGGATTAAAAGTCATTACTTAAAATAATAAAGTATTAATAGAAATAGAACAAAAATCCATTGTTTAAATTCCAATGATTTTCTATGAGAATTTTTGTCTCTTGCTAATTTTTCGACTACGATCCGTTTGATAAAGATTTCACTAAAGAAGTTAGCTCGTGCCTAATTCTTAAATGCTACGTTTCAAAAAGGCCTATCGTGAAGTTTATTAACACACACACTGATCTGATAAGCATATTTTTCTTAGAAAAAATAAGCTGAAAATGATTCTAAAACGCAGTGCTTCCCAAACTTTGTTTGTTACGGGATACTTTACAATGGACTTCGGGTGACATCGTATATGTTCGGGAGCCACCTGTTCCCTCGACGTCACTGTAACTTTGTTTTCGATTCATGTTCAGTTTTTATTCTACTTAAGCTGTTTAAATATATAAAAAACATGTTTTACTGTCATTTTTTTGTTTAATTCACGTTTATCCCTATATTCATCCTGTAATCCGGAATATTCGTAATCCGGCATGCATCAAGTTCCGAACGCGCCGGATTAGAGGAAGTTTACTGTATCTACAAACATACATTGCAACAACACTGTCCTCAGTCGAGAACGTCTTCTGCGAAAACAGTAGATATCACAAATGAACGTTTCCAATGAACGTGGAAATTCTTTGTTAAACTAGAATTTTGTGTTCATAAGTTTTTGTTAGTAGGACCTTCTCACCGTGCATTAACAAACATTTCCAAAATGCACTGAAATCAACATTCGGGGCAATTTCAGATGGCGGATAGGGTTCTCAACAGCCCTGTATTATTCGGAATGTCCAACATTTATCACCACAATGTCCCGTATAATCATAATGTTTAATGAAGATGAAAAAAAAGTAAGCAAAAATAAAAATTATAAGTTTTTAAATCTTTTTTTCAAGAATTTAAATCTATTGAAAATAAATTTTAAGTAAAACCGATGCGTCTATATGCCCATCTCTACAGTAAATGGTTCTTAAAATTTGTCATGCCTATTTATGGTCAAGTGATGATCTATCTAATTTTGTAAATTTTGTAATTTTGTAAATTCTCCGTGTTGGTCCCGGTGAAGAAATTTTGTTAGCGAAGTTTCCCGTGCTTCGTGAATTTGATAACCTTAATTGGATTTGATCAACTTGACATAGAAATGTGCCAATCAATTTTCAGCGAATGGTGAATTTGAAGATGGGTTTTATCTATTATTATAACTTTATAATATCAAGAAGCGTCTTTTCTTTTATATTGTTTTGACAACTATAACAAAAACAAAGAAAAAAATTAAAGGAACATTGAAAGGAAGTTGGTTTTTTTTTTTTCAGGAACTTATTATATTAAAAAAAATTGCATGAACTTTAATAAGTGTCTTATGTGGGTAATTTAGAAAATAATCAATAGATAATAATTGTTATCTGAACGAGTAATTTTTCAGGATAATGGTTACTGAAATAAACAAAATATTTTTTGGGTAGCAGTAAAAAAAAAAAAACCCTCCGTAATTTTAATAAAAACCACATATAATCAATAGATTATTGGCCAATTATTATTATTAATATAACGTATATAAGTATGTTGTAAATAATTAGTATCATTAGTCTACTTTTAGTATGCTTATTGTACAGTAAATTTCATAAAGTATTCTTATAATTATTATTGTTATAAAATGCACTATTATTATTATTTATTTTTTATTAATATGATTGCATTACTATATAACTATGTATTTATATTTTTCACAACCCGTTTGAAAGGGATAATAAAATCTCTAATGGGATTGCACTGTATTTTTTTTGTAATAAAAAACTATTGTTATTATTATTATTATTATTATTCAATTAAATTTTAATGTGTGTAAAAATTGTGACCTTAAAAGAAATAAGAGAACTGACATATATAAAAAAATTAAAATGTATTAAAAACCCACATTGACAGTAGATCATCACCTGTTACTGTAAATAGGAATTTTTAATATATTTTTACTTTTTAGAAATTTTTATGTGTCTCTCTTATTCTTTTAATATTATTACTAGTGATAATATAGACGCCCCGTCAACAATGACGGGATAACAATGTGACGGCTTGAAATAGAGTATTTACGCTCGTCAATTGTAATTTCTTCATTCATGTCGAGATATGTCTCTCAGGTAGTCGTTTGAAAGAAATGAACATTTGAAATTTAAATTTTAATCTAGTAGGCTAAAATTAATGAGTTATTTTCTTTTTTCTCTGGCTCTTCTCTCATTGCGCCACACACACACACACACACAAAGGGAGTGATAAGAAACAATAATTTGAATGTAGTCCCCGTGGCCTAATGGATAAGCGTCTGACTTCGGATGAAAAGGTTGCAGGTTCGATTCCCATCGCGAACGTTTCATTGTAGTAATTTTTTCACAGAAAATCAACAATTGCGCCGGACAGACAGACAGAGAAATAAAAGATTTTAATAATATAGATTATTATTATTTGTGGGAGAGGGGTTTTAATTAAACTTGTTATCGCATATTATTAAAGTAGCTGTAGGATTCAGAAAATAATAGAGGAGTGACATTACCTAATATCGCAATGAAATACCGTATTTATTCGCATAATTCACGCACCTGAATTTACTACAAAATTTAAAAAATATGTATTTCCTCAAACATTTCATGCATTTAATACTTTGTAAAAGTTGATCCATGAATTAGCAAGTGTTGTGATGCGTAGTAGTCTTACGATTTTCTTCACTGCCGACTGTGGTGTGGTGCTCTGCGTTCCGAGTTTTTTTTAGCAAGTTAAGCCTAAATATATTGGAGGGTCTGTTTCGTTCAGAGACTTTTTCACTTGAAGAAGTAGTTATTAGAAGGTTGATAAAACTGGAATTTCCAATGATGAAGATGATGCTTTGTTCAGAAGAAAATATGAATCTCAAGTGAAGACGCATTGTTGATCATGATTTAAACTTTTTGTAAAACATTTAATCCTTTTCTGGCGTAAATCACACATCCTTTGCTTTGGTTACAAAACTATGGTAAAAAAAGTGCGTCAAATAGACGAGTAAAAACAGTATATTCCTCCGCCATTTCGTTTTTTTGTTTTTTTTTTCCTAAACGTTTCTAAACTTTTGGGTCTGTGTCGTTTGAACTAGGGAAGGAATTTTCTTGATATTGACATGGATAATTACGAAGAAGCACTGACTTCGTTATATTTCAAAATCCCCCTTGCGTTTACATTTATTAGGATTAACCTGAAAGTGACAAAAATATTTATAGAAAAAAAAAAAAAAAAAGCATCATCATTAATAGGCAAAATTTGTACGGATATTTGTAAATTTGTAAGCAGAGTCGGAGAAATAACCAATCACAGTGCAGCGTTGGAACACGTCAGGCGTGACGTCACGCCCATGCTTAAACATGGCGTCTCTAATATTCGTCCCACTTCACCGCGACGGAGCGGGATTACAAATTATTATCAGCGTATTGAGATTTTCTTTCCCACATAAATAAAGTTTACACTGAAATGCATGAAGTTCATGCGTCAAAATTTATCAGAGAGTTTGTAAAACCTCGATTTTTACATAATTTCGGCTGTGTAACCGCTCGCTCACTACTCAACGAAGTAGGGGAACACGTGCCGTCATTGTTGCCCAGACAGGATTATTGGTATTGGCTGTTGGACATTCGTCATTGTTATTGTTGAAACTGGTAAATCAATTTTTTTATTTTCTTTTATTTCAACAAAATTTGGCTTAGTCATTCAAATTATATGTGGGCTGTTGCGGGAGTCATGACTTTTAAAAAATTAGCTTAGAACATCTTTTTCAATCTTGTGTTTTTCAAAAATTTCAGGGTATTTCAAAAAATGTGGCATTTGTTTTACTTCCGTTAATATTGCCTCAATTTCGACGAGCCTATTCTTTTAGGGCAGCAGGTTGCCATTATGTTTCATAATGAGAAACCGCAGCGCTGGCTACTACGAAACTGGTAAACAATTTTTTTTTTTTTTTTTATTTTAACAATATTATATTATTATTTTAACAAAAAAGCCGATATTCAAATGCATTGTGGGTTGTTATGGAAGTCATGGCTTCTAAAAAAATTAACTTAAAACATATTTTTCAATCTTGTGGTTTTCAAAAATGTGGAATTTGTTTTACTTCCGTGAATATTTCACGGGGCGCAACTAGTTAGGTCTAACACTGTAAAAAACAAACAAACTCTTGGTAGATATTTGTTTTGGACGTCTATCAACGAAACGCAATCCTTTTAAATATGCTTTGATTTGATTGGATTCAATTTAACATCGAATTAGTTTTTAGCAAACGGAATGTTTGATGGTAAAGTTCAATTCTACTTGTATATCATTTAAATACATTAAAATTGATCTAAAAATTACTTAAGTTTGTTTATTGGATAATTTATGAAACATCGTTATATCTTTCCTTTCTGTTTTTTTCCAAGATCTAAAAAAAAAAAAAAAAATACGCGGTATTTCATGGAAAGTAGAGTGCTAGTTCTTTCCTGAATTGTTATTTTTGTTTATATCGGTTTAATACTACATTTTATTTCTTTGTTTCCTTATTGTCTTTTCTTCCATTGACTACTTACGGGAACAGTATTGTTTTGTGAAATTGGTGACGTCACTGCCCGGCAGCGCCTTCGTTCCCGGGTTCAGTTGGAGGCCCTCCTCGGCGCAGAAGCGCACAGTGGAATCCTCCGTCGCCCTCAATAGCATAAGGAAGCGACCTGTTGAGAGGGAAAAAAGACAGAATGGTCGCAGGTAAGTGAAAAAAAAATTCACTTTTTTCTATGAATTAATTTTAGACCCCCCCTCCAAAAAAAAAAACTTTAAAAAAAATATTGACACAAAAGAACGCGTTTTACAGCAAGCTGGGATTGCGTTCATATTTTTCATATATAATGCTACAACTTTTGAGTATCTAGTAATTTAACTCCGAGATTAAATAACAGAAATAAACTATTTAACGCTAGATTATTACAATCATAAATAATCCAAAGGGAAAAAAAATTGAATGCAAAATCTCTTGTATTTCAGTAACGCGATCTACTTCGCAGATGTTTTAATTTATTTCTCATATTATATGGAAATCACGAAACAATTTCATTAAATAAATAAAATTATATTAAAACTTTATTTTGGAATAAATGTTTTATATATTTCAATCAATTTCTTAAGATTTAAAAGTAATATTTAGTTTCAAAAGTCAAGTAACAAGTTTCATCGGAAATCGCCATTTTTTTTATTTTTTTTAAAAAAATAGTTATAAATCGATTTTTCTTTGTGAAATATACTGACATTTTTATAATAAAAATCTCTAACTTCTGTCCTTGAAAAAGTCTACATGAAGGACAAATATTTGAAATGTAGACTCGCGCCATGTGTATTTCCTCTAAAACTAATTAATTCACTTAATCAGGTGGCAAGTTCGATTCCCTTTCAATTTCCACAGCATTCATTTACTGTTTCGACAACAGTGTCGTAACTTACGATAATAAATCCTTTTTCTTTTCAATTACGTTATTTTTTAGTTTTAATTTTTTTTTTTTTTAACATTTGCCGATTTAGATAAAAAAATATACTCCATTGGCCCAGTGAGTCTATTAAATCATAGGGGAAAGGTGGTGAATTGAAAGTCGTGAATGTTTCTTTCAAATAACTGCTGAAATATTTCATTGAAATACTGTGCATTATTTCTGTAAATAAATTCCCGAATGTTTATTTTGATACCGGATCTGAACTGAAGAAGAATAATTGTTTCTAAGTAACCAATTCTCCGTTCAAAATCCAACTTCTGGATGTTTCTTCTTTAAGTCTTGGCAATTTGATTTTTTTTTTTCTTCCTTTCTATTGATGATGAAATCAAATGCAGTTATAAATATTAAACTTTTCTTTTAAATTATTTGCTTTCATCGAATACTGTAGACATTTACTAAGCTCAAAAAATGAGTGAAGGTTTTGAAAAGTACTGCCATTATTAATCAGAGCGAATTGAAGGACTCTTGAACACCCCTTCTGTCCACCCTTGTTACAGGTATTTATTGAACTAAAAAGGTTTAAAACAAAGCAGCTTAGAAACCCTCCCCCCAAAGTATCGTAAGTAGACCACTGAAGTAATTGCAAGCGAATATTTAAATATAGGCAAGAAATATCTAAAATAATTTATAAAATCTCAAAAAACAATAACAAAATCTGCTTCAGTTCCTTATAATTGGATCTTATTGTTCAATATCGGACATTTAGAATTAAGCGCACCTTGATTTGAACTTATTTTTACTGTATTTCAACGACTTTTTATCTGAGAAACAACTTATTATAGTAATATGGGCCTCCGTTCCTAGCCCATTTTCCCAGTTAACTCAAGAGCTCAGTAAAAATACAGATAGTATATTTTTCTTTAAATGTTTTTTTCATATTATGAATGGTTCTTAAGTATTTACTAATTAATTGGAATTCATAACGATACATAGAATTTCTTGAAAAATTTGGCTAAGATTGAGCCCACGGTTAATTAAGTTAGAATCGACAGTGACGATAAATTTCGTCTAAATTTATACTCAAGAGGGTGATGTTGAGGAAAATCCCGTTCAGGTTTTCAAACCTCCGTATTTGTAATTGTGTCCATCTATTTTATCAGAATTGGTTTCAAATAAGTTCTATAATAAAATTCTTCCTATCCAATCGCAAGGTCTCATATTTACATGTTGAATATTTGACTGCACCAGCAACAACCTTTAATACTCAGCTTAAAATGAAATTCAAGTTTTCAACTATTCAACTATTTCACATCAAAATTCAACTATTTTGTGGGTGAAATACATCATAATATATTCTAGCAGAATTACAGCCGAAGCATCTCTAATGAATTATCAAAATAATTTTTTTCTGAAATTATTACATGCGTTTCATGAGAATTTTATAATAGTTTTAAGATACCATTCATTTATATTCTTACTCCTTGTTTCAAATGCCTTTAAGTATTTTTTCCTCTAAATTAAATAGTTCACATTAGTTGAGGTGTAACCATCTTTAAGCTTGTCATAAAATGTATTTGTTTGTTTTGTTTTTTTACTTATTTACATAAGAAAGAGGTCGTGTTGTTGCATTTCTGCCACTGCTAGTTGCGTCACTTCCTATCCAGTGTGGCTGAAGGGTGAGATTAAGAATTACCTTAAATGAAGTATTTGTGTTTTGAAATTAAGTTTCGTTCTGAGTTCATTTCCAGAGTAATTTCCTGTGTAATTTTCCATTGTTAGCATTATCATTCGTCATTACTTGTTTCACTAAACGATAGACTGTAGTCACTATAGCCGCCATACACTGACTGCTGCAGCCACCCATGTTTTTTTTACCAATATTTCTCTTCATCCAATTTTTTCTTAAAACAATTTAAATTAAATTTAGATCATCAACAATGTATACGTTAATTTCCAGGATTCAAAACGTTTATTAGATATTCTGTTGAAACAAACATCAACGATCTAGAATATTCCTGCACATTAGCGCCATTTTGACAGAGTTGAGAGGAAACTGTATGCGTTGGAGGGTTATTAATTCATTTTGCATCGTATGGGAGAACTTCATTTGTAAACAGATATCAGGCAAGAATTGAACTAAAGTTAACAAGACACGGGCATTTAGAAAACGATATTAATAAGCCTATTTAAGATACACTGAGTATTAAGGGACCAAATCATGAAAGACAAGAATCGTTTGAAGTATAAATGAAATAATTAAAACAAGAAATGTTTTTAATCTCGAAAATTATTATTATTGTTTCTCTTTAGAGAATATTTTGAAAAGTAAAAACAAGAAAATAGAAATCCCATATGCTTCACAAATTCATATTTAAATTTTCAGAGGTTTAGGTGCATTGGAAAAAGAAATAAAAGGTTTTCAGTTGCTTGAGTCAGGACCTTAATTTGTCATCCTATTTGACCCTTTACTCATAACCACATTCTAACTGAAACTTGTTCCATTGCTACCTGTGAAATCCATGTAACTGTTGATATTTTAATGAATCGAAGATTGCGAACAAAAAGACCTACGATACGATAGGCTGTTACGCTGATGACGTAGTTGAAATTTACTTTCTTTTTTTTATCCAATGACTCGAAACATTTAACCTAAACAAATCATAGTGTTTCTTTCCCTGCTCTTCGATAGACGAAGGAGACAGTGCAAAAGAACCAAGCTGGCTCCTGAAATCCAACCAAGACTGCGTAGCTGAATCAGTCGACCACTCCAAGTGTACGTGAATTAGGTAAAACATACAATATATTTAAATGCACATAAACTTTTTAATCTTACTCCACTGTGTTTGGTTTCTTATCTTTTTACCTATTAGAAGGTTTATTTATTTATTCTCTTTTGTGGTTTAGGTAGTCATGGATTTGAATCCATATTTGGATGTTTTTGTTTTCTTAACTTTTAGTTTACGAATGAACTTGTTTCTTTGTAGAAAGATTAAGTTTATTTTACTTACAAGTTTGTTAGACAAGTTTTTAAGAACCCTATTCCAATGAGGAAAGTGAAGCTTAGGAAATCGGTCAGTCTGTGTGTGTGTGTGTGTGTGTGGCTCTTCTTTAAACTTGGTAGGCCTATTCAAAGACTAGGGATTTTATATTTGAAATCTTTTCCTAAGTGGATCGAAGAATGAACGCAAGAAAACAACAAAATCTTCCCGTAGATAAACTTTGGAAATTTTTCGTATTTCTCTGTTGTCTAGAATAGTAAGGCCTTAATCTATCGCCTGTGGTTTGATACGATTAAAATTAATCCGTCTTAAGTGAGGATTAAATTCAAATTTTTTTCAAAAAATGGGAATTTTTGCACTGTTTCTTTTCAGGAGATTCTTTAAAATTTAAATATAAATGCAGGAGTTTCGTTTTTCTTGTATATTTTTTTTATATTTTTGTTTGTAAGAAAGTACCATTGTAAGGGAAGTTTTTTCGAATTTTTGGGGATTTTTTTTTTTCTTGGTTTTTATTATTAATAAAAGTATTTAAACAACAATGGGTGAAACCAAGTGTTTACTAAGTGACATCATCTATAGTGCGACCACGCTAAGGAGATAGAAAATAAAATAAAATAAAAATGTAGTTCTAATGATGTTTAAAGGAAATGCTGTACAATAAGTCATTGGTTGACTGCTTTCAATATAAGATTTAACTGCTATATTTAAGTTTTATGTATTTTTATTGACATTTTGAGGGAAATTAATAAAGAGAGACCTATGGTTTGAGACACGCTTGTTTGTGATTGGATGAAAAATAGATACGTCATAACCACGTGGGGCTCCTTTCTATCATTAAGTTAGCGTGGTCGTTCTATAAGTATTTGGTCTCGCCTATTGTTTATGTATATTTTAGACGCTTTTTTATTCTTTAAATGAGCATAAAAATTCATTTAAAGCCGGTCAGCACATAAAGTTCTTTATTTTTATTGTATATTTATTGTGCTTTAGTTTTTGGAAATTCCTTATTCTTTCCTATAATAGCTTCAATTAGCTTTAACTAGTAAATAAAAAAATATCAGCTAGTTAAAGCTTTTTCGGTTATTAATTGAAGCCAAACTTTTCAAGCTTATAACAAACCTTAAGAAATAAGGCAAAAATCTGAAAATTAATAACAAAATTGTACGAAGAGCAGCATATATAGAAAAGGAGTATATTCAGATACAAAACAAAGTTAGAATATTTTAATTAGTTAGAAACTAATTAAAAGATTTAAGTATTTAAAAAAAAGTGAATATAATTTTGTGCTAAAGCATAAATTTAAGGGTAACCCATAATAATAATTAAACTTTAATAATAATAATAATAATAATAAAAAATTACAATAACATAAGAAAAATAAAAAAAAGTTAGGAAAATAAGAAAAATAAAATTAAAAAAAAATCCACACGGACATTGAGAAAAAAACATTAAATAGAACAAAAACAACATATACGGATTCGAACTGACAACCTTCAGTATATGAGTCCGAGACGCTACCCATCAAGCAATAGTTGACAACTGAAATGAGATGGTTGCATTTCTAACGTTTAAGCTAATAGAGGAAATCCAATGAAAACAATGCCAAATATCTCGAACATGGGGGAGGGGGGAGGCTTTGGCCCCTGAAAATACTCCATTCGTATGTTAGTTTGGGCCTTTGAACACGATGGTGAAGTCCGTTTGTCGATCCGACCTTCCGTTCAGGAGTTGTTAGGGGTGAACAGACACGGACGGACGGACAGGACAAACGCAATAGCTACAAATTTTGGTCCTAATACAATAGCTCCCAAATGGGTCGCTGAAGAAATGCAATACTTAAAAGTGGATAAAACAAAAATTTTATGTATACTGGATAGCATTTCAAATAATTAAATGAACCGTAGATTTTTGTCCGTCCGTCCGTCTGTCTGTCTGTAATTCTCATGGAACAAGCAGATTTTCATTCGTTCACGTTTGGTTTAATTTAATTCTTTTACAAAATTCGTCAATGAAGTTTTCATGAAAATTGGTTAATTCTAATTATACTTCCATATTTTTAACCAGTAATTTTTGTAGAAATTAAACAAATTCAATTAAATATCGTATGATGATAGAGAAACAAAACATAAACACATTGTTCTTCCCTCCTTATTGAGATTCGTGTTAATATTGCGAATTTTTTTTTTTTTTTTTTTTTAGATGTTTGTTGGATAGCATAGTCTATTGAGATCGAATATTGTTAGATTCATTTCCTGTAGCTTACTTGAGTGCTTTGTGTAGCTAATGTTTTCAGCAATGTCAATGTTTTCAGCATCTTTTTATCAATCCTAATTTAACCAATGATAACATTCTAAATTTTGTGCATTTATTTTAGCGATATTTAATTCTAATAGTAATGGCTACAGTACATACTACATTCAATACAGAAAATTATAGTTTTTCAAAAAATTGTGCAATGTCTGATTGTTTTGTAGAATTCAGTCGCTTAAGGTTAGCAAAATCATCAAGCAAGTTTAGTGGACGGAAAACAGCTTCACTTACGTTGGTTTGTCCTTCAATGTACCGACGGAATTCGGCGTTATCCCGTACTCGTTGGCGATTTGGCATTTCTTCTTCACACCCTTTTCCACCTCGCGAATGACGGTGACCTTTTCAGCGAACGTTAAATTCTTGTACATGCGTGGTTTACTGAAAGACATGGTGACACTGACAACAGGAAGCTCGAATGGCGTCTGAAGCGTCACGTGTCGAACGGTAGCGGGAAGGGGATTTCAGTTGTCACGTGTCGAATTTTTTTAACGATGAAACGCCGAAAAGTCGTTATGGTTGGAAATTTTTTATAAAAAAACTTCGAATTAAGGAAGTTGAACTTCGAATTATCCACGATTTTTTAACATTGATTTAATAAGAAATTCAAGGGACTAAGAGAAATCTTCGAATTAACCACGATTTCGAATTAAAAACGTTCGAATTATCCAAGTTGCACTGTATAAGAAGTTATTCGTTAATAAATGTACATGGAATAAACGCCTACAATCCTGTTCTGCAACACCTATATTTCTAGGCAAAGGGAAGCAAACATTCCGTTGGCTTCTGAAAGAAATGAGAAACACACAAAACAATTTATGGAAATGAAACGATGTGTTTCATTATCAAAGTTGATCTTAAATGTCTTAAAAGTTCAAAATTTTTACAAAAAATATTGTAAAATAAGCCTTGAAGATTATTTTTACTTTCTATTCTCTTTTCTTTGAATCTTATCACCTTAATTAATTCTTAATGCAATTTCAAATCGAGATAAATATGATACTTCAGTCGTTTTGTCTGGAAAACTGACATTGTAACCTATAGTAAGTTTCAGAAAAAGATCAGGAGTGACGTCATTGAACCAAGTTACACAATATCCGTCAGCCCGAAACATAGTTCCACCTTTCTGTAAATATCGTTCTGCAAGCAAAAAGTTTTGTATGACTTGAAAATACTTTAAAGTTTGTACTGATTGTAATAAAGTGTTTATAATTATTTTTTGGGGAAATTTTCAAACTAGTAAAAATCAATGATGCTATTGGTTATTAAGTTGTGGAACTACTTGACATTATGGCTTCCTTCACTAGCTCTCAAGTGTCTCAAATGTAAAGTTAATCGTAAAGGTCAGTCTTTGCGTGTCCTGTGATTTGACTGGTGACAATAAAATTGAAATATATGTAATTTAAATAGGACTAGTGGGAACCAGTGAAATATTCACGGAAGTAAAACAAATTCCACATTTTTGAAAAACACAAGATTGAAAAGATGTTCTAAGCTCATTTTTTAAAAGCCATGAATTCCGTAACAGCCCACATATAGTTTGAATGACAAAGCCATATTTTGTTAAAAAAAAAATATAATAAAAAATTGATTTATCAGTTTCAACAATAACAATAACGAATGTCCAACAGCCAATAACAATCCTCCTTCCTGGGCAACAATGAAAGCACGTGTTTCCCTACTGTTGAGTAGTGAGCAAGCGGCTATCCCAGAGTTCAATGGCGTAACAGCCGAAGCTGTAGAATTATGTAAAAAACGAGGTTTTACGAACACACCGATAAATTTTGACGCATGATCTTCATGCATTTCAGTGTAAACATCATTTATGTGTGGAAGAAAATCTCAATACGCGCATAATAATTGTGTAATCGCGCTCCGTCGTGCTGAATTGGGGCGAATAGTAGAGCGCATTGCGGCCAGTATGCCGGTACCCGGGTTCGAATCCCGGTCGTGGCATGGATGTTTCTTTCTTTCTGCTGTTTCTCCTTCTGTCCGTTCATGCGGATATTACTTGATGCTGCCTCCATTAGGCGTACCCTGGACAACGATTCGTCGGTTAAAGGCATCATATCTCGCCCCTTGTTGTGGCCTAAAGAAAGACGATCAGTCTACGAGCCCGGGCATTTGTAAAAAAAAAAAAAAAAAAAAAAATGTTTACAAATGGGCGTGACGTCACGACTGACGTGTTCCAATGCTGCAGTGTGATTGGTTATTTCTCCGACTCTGTTTACAAATTTACAAATATCCGTACAATTTTTGCCTATTAATAGTATGATTAATTAAAAAAACTAAACAACTGAAGAGGGAAAAGAAAAAAAATCACTAAAAAATGAATTTAGAAGAATCGATCCAGCGAACCTGAGCATGAAAGAAAGATGCTTCGACCACCTTGCTACCACAGAATAGATTCTTACGTCACTACCGATCTTTTTCTGAAACTGCCTGTAGATAAGTTACCATTGGCAGACATTATTGACCATCTGGTAACTTAATGGCTTCTGTCCTGCTATTTGATAGATATTTGATAGACAATGTTTTTACCCAAATGCTGTTGAGAAATGGTGGCGCCATTATTTTTGACACAAGAAATTCTTTATTCCTTTTACGAAAATTCTTTTGAAACGCGACGTCTATTGTTTTCAGTCTTTCTTCTAAAAATTGTAAAATGACACAATGTCTTTGAGGAACATCCTTGTTAATATATCATTCTTTCTTATGTCGTATTTCTTCATTGTTATATAAACTTGTTTTGAAGTATAAAATTATACTGTGGAAAGTTCCTTATGAAGTTTGCTATTTATTAAAATTGATGACGTCTTTATTTTACCATTTGCAATTATAGGAAACGGTTTTTTTTTTTAATGGGATTTCCACATCTTTGTTTAACGCGCCACTGAACTTGTTCCTATTTATTGTACTTTTAAAGGGTTCTTAAATAAAATTCGTAATTAACTGCATTTTGTTTCGAAGACTTCTCAGGTAAATCCTTTTACCTGTGGTTTTAAAAATAGTTCCATGGAAAAGATTCGTTTACGAAATCCAGCAATTAAAATGAAATGAAATGCAAGGAAATTCTAAAAATAGGGTAATTAGTGTTGGAATCCAATTGGAGTTCCTTTCATGTGTCAATGAATGGTGACAGGAAATGATAAAAATAGTTTGTAAGTTGGGTCCGTGTTCTTTGGATCTCTAGTGTTCTCTAGATCGCGAACCCCTAGAAGAATCCATGGAATTTCAAGGGAAAGATACTGAGGTGGTTTTCCGTTGCCTTCCTCAGGAAATCATTAAGGAATGAATTTAGACCCGAAGAGAAAGAAGAAACAGACAAACACAGGAAAGAAATTTTTCGCAAACAGCCATGTCCATGCCGGGATTTGAACCCAGGTTTTGTCTCATGCGAGGCCGCCGCCTTGCGCGCAAGACAGTTTGTAATAGGAACGGCAGTTTGTAATAGGATTATTTAAGAAATTTTCGCAAAGGTTATGTTATTGTTTATTAATCTCTGTTTTTATTATAAGTCCCTAGTATTATAGTGGACATGGTAGAGCAGTGCTTCTCTTGACGGCGCACTTGTGCATTCGCACGACACATCAAAGTTTTTATTGCTTCTATTGCTATCATAAAAAAATTAAAAAATACCTAAGATTTACCAAAGCAGCAGTATTTTGAATTTTCATTCAAGGTGAGTCAAAAATCGAGAAAAAAATGAAATTGTTTTAGGGTCCATAGTTGGATGGACACTGATAAGGGTCAGCCCTTAAGCGCATTGCAATGGATCCGAAAATCGGACGGCGGATCTAAAAAAAAATCGGACATATTCCATTTCACTTAAGGGCTTCCTTAAGACGAACATTCATTTCGGAGAATTCACTGTATTTCAAACAACAGCTTCTGTATCTTTATACTTCTTAAAATCAAAGTAGCGTTTAGGTTTCCTTAAGACGAATATTAATTTCGGAGAATTAAAATAAATGAAAATAAAATTAAAATAAAATGAATGTTCACTTAAGGAAACCTTGAAATACAATACGTCCGATTTTTAGATCCGCTGTCCGCTGTCCGATTTTAGGATCCATGTGAAACGCCCTTTATCCCGAATTTGTCCATCTTGCAATTTAACTTCGGAGACATTTAAAGCTACAGCTCATGAAACGTCATGAACAAGGATCATTTCTTGGAGATAAGTGTCAAAGGGTGAGAAGCAACTTTGTAGGAATCCCGTATAAACTACCCAAGACTCCTACGGTGTGCATTGAAGGAGGTGTAAGTCAGTTGGGACGATTTTGTAGGTCTAAGTTCAAATTGTTCTGTAAGTGTTGTAAAAATACAATGAAAAATCTGAAAATTTAAAATAGTTTAAATATGAATGAATCTGTATAGGTCCTTTTTTTTTGAGGGATTTCCTCACTCCGGGATGAGATATTATCTCGATATTTCGGCCCCGTGCCTCGGGCCTTCTTCGGGAGATGTTTTAAAAAGTCAATCACATGAAGGTGAGCGCAACTATTTTAAAATTCAACTATTGGGAAAGTAAAGGAAATGTTCAATTCAGTTACTAGATTATTACTTTACTTATTCATAGAATTAGAAGTGAGAGATTTTTTAAGGTAAACTAATTTAGTAAAACGGAGATTCTTTCGAAAACTTAGTCGGTTTTGAACTTAAATATAATTAATTCAGTTATCATATAAAAATCAAGAACAGAAGAATATGATTCATTTCTATTTTAAAACTGCCATACAGTAATACCTTGAGATACGAACGCCTCAACATACGATTTTCTTGATATACGACGAAAATTTTTATATAATTTACGCCTCGAAATACGAAGATATTTTTGAGATACGAATAGCTAGTACAGCTAGATGTTGTGGATCTGGTGCAGAAGCATGCAGAAGAACTCACGACGGAGGAGCTGAAGAAGTTGCAAGAGATGACGCACTCAGAGGTGATGCAGGAACTCAGCAGTGAGGAGGGGGTCGAGAAAGAGGAGGTGTATCTTCACGTGAAATTCGTGATATCCTTGCTAAGTGGCAAGAAGTGTCCGACTTTGTTGAAAAGAGACACCCGGAGAAATTGTTAGTGCATTGTTCAATGACACGTGCCTTGCGCATTTTAGAAACATTCTAAAAAAGAGACATAAACAGATCTCTCTTGATCATTTCCTTTGGAAAAGACCACGTCTTAGTAGCGATACACCCACTGCAACTGAGGCCAAAAGGGCCAGACGTGAGAGTGGCAGTGATGGTGATTAGTCTTAGTGTAAGTAAAAAAATAGTACATTTAGTAAAAAAATACAGTGCATTTATATCATGCATACAATAAACATTGTATTTATCTTATATTAAATCTATATTTGGTTGGTATTTAAAGCATGTTAATTATTTTTGGGGGGTAAATTCGTATCACTGGAACAAATTAATTCTATTTCCATTAATTTCTATGGGAAAAATTGATTTGATATACGACGATCATCAGGGAACGAATTTAATTCGTATGTCGAGGTACCACTGTATTTTAAATTTTGAGATTTTTAGTTGTATTTTTAACCCTTACAGAACGATTTGAACTTAATACAAATCGTCCAAACTGACTTACGCATATCTACGACGTCCACCACCACTCCTTTGACTCGCTCAGGATACGGAAAAGGTAATACAATAATTTTAAAATTAATGAGCAGGATATAAAAAAAATAGTGCACAAATGCGAAGGCAAGAGTTCTTTTTATAAAAAGGGGCTCCAAAGAACTTGTTTTGAGGTAAACGGATCAACAGATTCATCGTGATAAAAAAAAAAAACAAGTGGGAAACGATACTTGGAAATCCCTTTTTTTTTCGGACTTTGAAATAAATATGAAATTTTGAATTAAATGAAATCTGTTCTTTCAATCAACTGAAGCTGATGAGAAATAACTATCTCGAAACAATGCTGTCCTGAAGTCCTATTAAAGTAATTTTACAATTCGCCATTTTAATTATTTCTTTACATTTTAAACTCTGCAATTGTGATCTGTGTTTTTCGTGCCCAAAATCTATATTACATCAATGTGAAAGTGGATTTTAATGATTTGTCTACTAAACGGTTACGTAGTATTCCACTGTCCATTGAAGCTTTAGTTTATAAACTGGACATTTTTGATTTTAAATTGTATGTCAGTAACGAAACTTCCAGTTCAGAGACCAAAAGTTTTTTCTCTTGTAAGTCAATGACAGATTTCTATTAGCGCTAATGGAGATTCAAGGCGATTTATAAGAAAAGCCGATTACTGGGTCTCAACTTGAATATGGAATGAGATTGTGATGCGTGAAAATGACATAATGTCACACAGAACAAGATGGAAGAAAAACTTGCACGCTCACCACAAGGTCAACTGTCCATCAGAACAATAACAGGCACATTCGCTTTTAGGATGCTTCAAACTTTATCTTGTGACTTCTATTTTAAAAAATATAAACATTTTTTTTGCAATCAATAATTAGAAGGAAGTAGCAAGTTTCCCCGGCGTTGCTCGGGGCATTTCTATTTTGCTTTGTAGAAGACACAGTCGTAATTACCATTTTCTTTCAAAGTATATTTGATCTTAACTAAGAGATATTTCGTAATTTAACATCCTGATTCAATCAATTCAGAATTAATTTTATTTCTTTTATATTTTTCTTTTTACCAAATATATCGAAGATTGTGAAAATTTAAATGCTTCACATGTGGGATTTCTATTTTCTTGCTTTTAATTTTCAAAATATTCCGTAATTAAATCAAAATTTAAAATGTGTTAATTCTATTAAAATCTATTTCGATAAAAAAAAAAAAAATGCTTCAAAACAAACTTATTTTTTGAAACGAACAGCATCAAGTGAATTTGCATGATATTTAGAAAGCCTTTAATGAAAACGTTTTTTATTATGATTATTTGATAGCAAAAGTAAAAAAAAAAATGTTTAAGAAAATTGTTTAATTATTCCACTAATAATAAATATTTTTAAATACAAATCATTATTTTACAAAATTTTTATCATTTCAGGCTTTTGTCAAGTTCTTTTAAAGTGAAAATACCGAATAATACCTCGGAAAAAGAAAAAAAAAACAACCCTACAATTGACTGTTTTTGAATTTTAATTTATTAATTAGAGAATATGTTGAAAATTAAAAACAAGAAAATAGAAATCCCAGATGCTTCACAAGTTGATATTTTAATGTTCAGAATTTTAGGTGGAAAAGAAATATATAAAAGAAATAAACGGTTTGCAGTTGCTTGAGTCGGGACCTTAACTGAAAAATAATACTGTAATTCTAAGAAATAAATAGCAAAACAAATTCAATACAAATGATTTCTGCTCCAACTTTTCTTGGACCTAAATTAAACAATTCAAATAGTAAGAAAATTTGGGTTTTTAATTAACTAATCGGCTTTAATTAAAAAAGAATTTAATGAAATTTTAAAATGAAAATGATAACCTTTGCTATGGAAATGATCCATTTTGTGTTCTTTATTTCAGAGGGAAACCCAAGAGTTTCTTCCTACCAAAACAGACAAATGGAAACCAACACCAGCTGTGGTCAGAAGCTTTTCAGTGTGGGGAAGATGATGAACAGGAAAAAAAGACTGAATGCGGAATTACTTCAGACTCGTTTAAAGCGATGTTTAAATACATTTGATATTTGTCTTTTAGGTAAGATTGTTATTATTATTGAATGTTGTACGTGAACTGCTTTATAGTTTTCATACATTGCCAAATTTACACGATATATCCTAATGGAAATTGCCCCGAGATGCTTCTGAGAAGTATTTAAATCTTAGAAAAATAGAGCCCTTCAAATATTTCTTCAGTATTATTGTTGATATGATTATAATTAGTACTGCGATGTTAAAGCTTAAAAATGGTCCCTCTCCAAAACAAAATCGCCACTGAAAAATTATGAGTTCAGGTAGAGCTTATTGATGATAAACTTAGTTTTTCAATATATCCAAATTTCATGAGACACCAGAACACTTGGTCTTCAATCATTTAAGATAGTAATTAATAGTTTGCAGAAATCAAGACACACCATAGCCTGAATTCCTCAGTTTAAGATGAGCAAAAAATGCTCTTAATTCAACTGTTGAATTTTATTCCTGCACATTTTCCAAAACTCCTTTTTTTTTTTTTTTTTTTTTTTTTACGGAATGACAGCAAAAAATAGCACTGTTCTATTGTAAATTCAAGAGTAAAGAAATGTTGAACAGGAGAACTAAACTTCCTCATGACTTAGCAACATCTATAGTGGAACCACCAACATTCTTGGAATAAATGTTGAAGAACACTGACCTAAGGATAACACTGAGGATAAGAAAAACGTCGACAAAGGAAAATAAAAAGGCACTAGGAGAGGATTTCTTTTTACATAATAGGATCAATGGCCACGCGGTTGGCGATGTCGCTAAGACACTGGCCTCTCACCTCTGAGTCCCGGGTTCGGTTCTCATGCGGGTTTCGTTGATGTTGGCGATCCGCGCTGGGCAGGTTTTCCCGGGATTCTCCCGTTTCCCCTGCATTTCTCATTCTTTCCGTGGGATAGTACAAAAGATCTTTGAGGTCGACGTGCTCGGCAGTCATACTACCCACTTTCAATTAATCTAATCTAATCTACGTAATAGGATATTGCTAGCAAACACGATTAAGAATATGCTTTCAAAGATATGGCTTTTCCCATTTTTCATTTAACCTATGACTCAGCACTGATTGGTGATTTAGCTGCAGAGACATCTCCTCTATTTTTACGTCGTGGGCTTTCAAAGTAACAGGAAAGGTGAGATGTTACAGTTCTAGAATGCAACTGACTATGGGATCTTGGAAGACTATCAAAAAAGAAATGCAATTATTTTTCATTTCTTAAATTAGTCTTTGCTTACGAAGTAAATTCTGATTTTCCCGCTTAAATTTAAGTAATTGAAAATCCATTCAAACCTCCATAAAATTGATAATAAAATTATGTCATGAGCATGGATTTAAGCAGCCATGAAAAACTTTTCAATAAAGAGTTGTTCGTATTTTAAAATGTTTGTTCGACTTTCACTGATGTGTTGATGGTATTGTTAACTTAGTAGGGTAGTTATTAGAAGGTATTAATTTATTACACACCTATCGATAATTTTAGGTAAATCTCGGGCTCCAATCTAGAGGAATGACCTTTCACAAATCACACCATCATATTTTTCATCCTTGTTTGGCTACACTGAAATGATCATTGTTTTCAGTGAAGTGTTCTCATCATAGTTTTTCACCGAAAACCGATCACAGGATCGAAGAAATAGGATGAACTAGTGCATATGATTGGCAGAGCGTTAGCCAATCACAGCCGAGTTGGAAAGGTTTTGGCGGCAACTCCAAGCATTTCCCGAAAAGACGACGTGTGTAGATCTTTATTAATAACATAGACAAAGTGGATCAATCATCAATAAACACTTCCTCAACATGTTTCTGATATATATTATCCATTTTCATAGAGAATAAAAACAGAATAACAAAATCTCAATACAATAGTCGTATAAATAGACAACTAAATATACATTCTACTGTCAGCAGATTCTTGCAATTAAATTTAACAATCAGCCAAATTATAACTCATTTTTTAATAAATTTGTAATTTCCGGAATCTCGTGTTCCTATTTAATAGTCGATTGTTAAATTTCTTTAAATGTCTAAATTTGTATTTAGTAATTAATAATATTTTAAATACTAATGTGATGTGTGGAAGATTTTGTAGAATATCTGTTATCTTTTGAAATAATTTTAATCTATTTCCAATTTCAAGTATGATTAGGATTATTAAACAAATGATCTTACTTTGGCGAAATCATCGATTGATGCTTCTTATTAATGTAGCATCTCTTATCATTTAAGTGGAAGCGAGTGAATTCCGATTCGAAAAGCGACAATCCCACAATGCTCGGCGAAGGTGATGAAGCTTGAATAAGAAATGAAAATTCTCTTTAAAAAGTTGACATCTGCACATTCTGACGCATAGAATTGATTTACTTCAGTAAAAATATTATTTATTTTCGAAAGATAATCTCCTCACTGTGATACTTAATTCATAATAGCCTTGGATTCAATCGAAGTGCTGGCCAAAATGGCGCCAGTCGGTTTTTTTGCAATCGACAAGCGTCTCGAAGCTGATCTGTTCTGATTGGAGCTCACGAACGATCATCATTGAAAACAACGTTACATTTTGAACAATTCCTAATTTTTTCAACGATGAAAATGGTCAACAGATGCAAATCACACGATCATACAATCGGTGATTAAAACAATGATGAAAAATACGATGGTGTGATTTGGCCATCACCAACATCCATAAGTCCCTTAAAATTTAGTTTTAATGATGTTATTAATTCTTATGGCTGCTTTTCACGCTCCCAAAAACTTGCCTCAAACGAGCTCAAATACTTACCAGTTGCCGCTGGTCGTATTGTTTTACACGGGAAGAGAACTTTCCGTGTTCAAGTCTCGTTTGTTCTCGTTGAGATCGCGAGAATAACTGCCTTCGCCGAAGCGACAAATAAGATGATTTTGCAGCTTTGTTTTGTTATTAATGTCTTACTTCATTTCACAGCATAGATAAAGAAAAAGGAAAGAATATGAGAATGTGATGAATAAAGCCGTGGATTGAAACCACGAACAAAGAATATCAGATTTCAGCGTGAACTTAACACTGTCATAGTTTTGAAATAATTTTCTAGCCGCCAAGAGCGCTGATGTCGACTTGCTTCTAATATTTGTCTGAATTTAGAACTGTATCTAAAAGAGCAAGTGGCAGATTTTTCGGCCGTGTGGAAGTTTTTCGAGCCACTCGCCGGTTTGACGCAAGCTTTCTGGAGCGTGAAAAGCAGTCCTTAGGGCTTTTGGGGTGTAGTAGTGTCCTATATGTATAACGGGCCCGAACGCCATCTTAAGTTGGAGGCCACATGTACTGATGTTATACAATATAAGACCTTTTAAGGTTTTAGTGTTAGTTGTAATAATCTTGAATGTGAGGGTAAATACATTTCTTAGATATTAGTGTAAGACAAATGTAGGCAGTGAGTAAATATAAAAAATTAAAGAAAACAAAATAGATTTAAGTTCTTTCTGTAATGACTGAAGCTTTTAAGAATTAAATTTTTTATTGATTACAAACCCAACATCTTCTTTAGATCTGTGCTTCCCAACCTCAGGTCGCGACCCAAATTAAAATCGCGAGAAGATACAAAAAAATGTTCCATCCAAAAATGGAAAAAAAAATATACGTTTAAAGTGTGTGAATGAATTAAAATGGATAATAAAAAGCCAACACACATATTAATAATTAAAAACATTTAAAAGACATTAAAAACTACTTGTTTTGAATAGCACCGCTACTCGTTGACTAGTGAATTACAACAGAATGCAATGCAATGAATACAGGATTGCATTCTGTTGTAATTCACTAGTCAACGAGTAGCGGTGCTATTCAAAACAAGTAGTTTTTAATGTCTTTTAAATGTTTTTAATTATTAATATGTGTGTTGGCTTTTTATTATCCATTTTAAATGGAAAAAAACAAAACAAAAAAAACAAACTTTTTTTTCGGGGGGGGGGGGGGAATGGAAAGTTTATCTTCATTGCTTTGTTTTAGTAAACCACTTCATCTCATTCGGAAAAGGACACGACTTTGTTTTCGTTGGACATCCATCAGAACCCCTCTTGTTTTTGGGTTGGGGTTACGTACCATTGCTGGTTTAGGGACGTGCTCAAAAAAAAAAAAAGTTGGGAATTTCTTTAATATTTTAGATTTTGATGAAGATAATATAAAATCTAAAATAAAATATATATAAAATTTGTTGAAAACCCTCGTGTTTGATGGTTTCTTGTTTCTATTACAGGTGTTGGACACATGATAGGTGCAGGTATTTATGTATTAACAGGTCAAGTGGCCAAAGCAACAGCTGGTCCTAGCGTTCTCATGTCTTTCATTGTGGCTGGCTTTGTAAGTCTTCTGGCTGCCCTGTGTTATGCAGAGTTTGGAGCCCGAGTACCTAAAGCTGGATCTGCTTACGTTTACACGTATGTGACAATAGGCGAGTTCTGGGCCTTTGTTATTGGATGGGACGTGATTCTGGAGAATATGATTGGTGCAGCGTCTGTGGCAAGAGCCTGGAGTAGCTACTTAGATGGACTTGTAGGGAATCAAATACGAAACGGAACCCTCACATACATTGGGTCCTTGAAAACGGACTTCTTCAGTGTTTATCCAGATTTCCTTGCCTTTGGGTTTTGCCTTGTAATCTGTGGCGCTTTATCCATTGGCGCCAAGGGATCATCTATCTTTAATTCCATTTTTACTATCCTTAATCTTCTGGTGGTGTCCTTCATTGTGTGTATTGGATTCTATTATGCTAATGGCGATAACTGGACTAAAGTACCTGGAGGATTCTTTGTCAATGGATTCACGGTAAGTGTGCATTGTTTTTATTTCTTAAAACGGTTACTGTACAACAGCTTCCTAAATTTAATGGGCCATTAGATTTTCCTTTGTAATAATTATTTGCAATGCATGATTGTGATTAAAATACAATGACTGGAATCGAAACTTCGTTCGAATTTTTTATTATTCGAACAATCTGTGACTTTGGATGACCAGTTGAACAATATATTCCGTATCTAACAACGGAAGTCGTGATCTGGAAACGCTATACTTCGATCAAACCCATCCATATCAAACGGTAGACTTAAAAAACAGATTTGGAAACACTTACGTTATAGGCGAACATGGTCAATCATTTTTCCGAGAAATTTGTTAAATTGTAATATATTTCCCCACTAGTCTGTCAATTGAGAGAAAAACCACCAATCAGAGAGAAGTACTACTCGGTTAGTGTGTCTGGCACAGTTCATAAGCCCCGCCCTCCCTCCTGAGATTTGTTAAACATGGCGTCAGCTATGGATTCTCCGTTGGATTCGGAAACTAAACGTCAGCATACAATAGTTTTCCATGGCGTTTCTGGCTAAACAATCCACAACCAAGCAAGCAGATTATAAACAATGTGTACGTGCACTTCAAGACTTCTACAGGTGAAGAAAATAAAACGAAACTCTGTAAAGCTACTGCTGTTGCAACAGGCGTAAGAATTTCAACTGTCGGCAGCAACGTAATTTTAAATTTCATTTAAAATAAACAATTCTTTTCAAACTCCACTTCACTGAACACTGAGATCGTAAAGCATCATAACGAATACATTAAACAAGTAATAAATAATTTTATTTAATATAAAGACTCAAAAATGAATAAAAAAAAAATCAATAAAGTAATTTGAAGAATAAAACGGAAGCGCGATGCCCTTTAGGGCACAGCAAGGAAACTGGAGAAGAAACTAGACACATGCAATCGCTAAGCAAAATAACAATTGTGATTTTCCTCTTATTTGGCGGACTGTAAGTACCTATGTAGGCAGGCAGACTGGTAGCAGAGGTCATGGAGTAAAGGTTAGCGTAATGGGTTAGAATTCATGTCCCTGAAGATGGATTCCAAGACGGAGTCCGAAAGCTTCCAAACTCTTTTTTGGCTGAAAATCCGAGACGAATTCTTTAATCTTCGTCGTCAAGAAAGTTTCCAACTATTATTATACTTTATGATAATAGTTTATACAATAATTTATGTAAATTTGAACACTTTAAAAATAGCCAACTATTCTCAAATTATTTATTTTTTATATTAAGCAATTGGGAACGATCACCTCATTACAGATGGCGTTCACAATCAAAATTGAGCGAAAACCTTTTATAGAAGACTGAATTGTGCGATTTTTTGGCCCCCAACTTACCAATGTGTGTCTATTTTCAGTCTTAACGGACCTACCTCAACTAACAGGATCAAAATTAGTAAATCCTTCAAGATAAAAAAAGCCCCACATCTTTAAAATCGAAAGACTTTCTCCTCCATCTTTCGATGTTTTAAAGTAAACGTGTCATTTTCAAGAGAAAATAATAATTGCATCAGAATTTCTAATATAACAGTCAAGTTTACATAAGTGTTAAACAAAAATAATAAAATTTACTGAATCTGCTACGAATACACTTGTCTGAATTGAAGACACTTAATTTTTAGTAAACCGTTTGGGAGCTATTGTGATGGCGACCAAAATAAGTAGTTATTGCGTTTGTCCTGGAGAAATCGTATCCTCCTAACAACTCCCGAACGGAAGATCCGATCGACAAACTGATTTCATCATCATATTCATAACAAAAGAATAGGGTATTTATATAATATAAATAAGAATAGGGTATTTATAT
>JAFIDM010000004.1:552111-576321 GCA_023159025.1 Thereuonema tuberculata
TATGAATAGGGTATTTATATAATATAAATAAGAATAGGATATTTATAATTCTATTCACTTGTTTTCTTTGGTTTAAGGAAGACTAAGATTTACTCAAATGAATAAGAAATGTTTTAAGTCAGTTGTAAAAAAAAGTTGCATTGTTTTAATCAATCAATTTCAGCAATATTCATTTGTAGCTTAAATTCCTAGGAAAGGAAGGCTTATCAAATCATTCTATCCGTGTTTGTTTGTTTTTTTTTTTAAGGACTGGGGAAATGCATTTACGCATACCAAGGAATTGGTAATATGAGACTCAGTCATAAAAGACTACTACTCACTAAAACCCTACGTCCGACTTCCAAAACACCCTACACGGAACCACCGTCAGGTACTACATCGCGTAGGGCAGAATGACTAAAAGTCCGACTCACATATCATTTCGCAACTGATCAAGTCTGATTTTCTCAGCCATACGAAGTTTCCGTATAATAGTGGCAGCATAGTCTGCCACTGCCGTCCAATTAGCCTGGGAGATAGTCATCAAGCCAACGATGTTCTCTGGAGTCACACGCTGTCGAAGGAATTTCTTCAGCTCATTTCTATCTTCATGGAAGCGTGGGCAGACAAAGAAGACATGCTCCACATCCTAGTCCAAGAACTGGCAAGTCGGACATGACGCACTGTCGACAATTCCGAAGCGGCTCTGGTACGCTAGAAAACAACCATGGCCACTTAATAGCTGAGTCAGGTAGTGATCCACCTCACCATGCTTTCTTTCCATCCACGTTGCAATATTAAGTATAAGATTATGAGTCCATCTTCCACTGGTCGATGAATCCCATCGTCTCTGCCATCTTTCCGTTGTCTTGCTTTTCACGGCCTTCCTGATCTTGGGTCGGTGAGCGTCACGACGTTCCCGAATACCACTGCATATCGCGCTTCTCTCACTTGCTAAGAGATCGATAGGTGGCATCCCTGCTATGACGCACACTGCATCATATGAAACTGTTCGAAATGCACAAGTGACCCGTAGAGCGCATTTCCGGTGAACTGAAGTCATTTGACATACATATGATTTAGTCTTCGTGGCATGTAACCAGATCGGAGCCGCGTAGAGCATGGTAGAGATAGCCACACTGGACAGGAGTCTTCGTCGGCTCTGCCGAGGTCCCCCGATGTTCGGCATGATCCTAACCAAGGCGTTGACCACTCGTGCAGACTTTTCACTCACGATTCGAAGATGTTCATCGAACCGAAGCCTTGCATCAATCTGAACACCCAGATACCTGAGAGAAGGCTGCGACAGAATGTCATGATCACCCACAGTGAGGGTAACGATCTCCCTCGCTTTCCTGCTGGTCACAAGAACCGCCTCTGTCTTGTGATCTGCTAGTTGTAATCCAACCGTTGAGAGCCACTGACGGATCATTCTATCCGTGTGTGTGTGTGTGTGTGTGTGTGTGTATGTGTGTCCCCTGCTACTAACTGTTGAATCCCTGTACAGATCTTCTTGAAATTTGATGTGCCTATTCGAGGACCAGGGAAGGACGACGTAAGTTTTATTTAGTTCACGTGAGAAGGAGACAAAGAAAGGAATCGAAGCAATCAATACTTTCAACAATAAATACTAAAATTATTTCGTTAATTTATACCTGGTATTATTAAAATTAATTAGATTTAGACAACTTAAGGAAGCAAATTACTTTTTTTTTCCTCTTTTTCCAGAAAATGGCATATTTGTACTGTTTGTTTTGTGGTAAATTTAACTTATACATGATCAATAAACGATTAGAAGACTTAACACAAAGAGAAACACAACAGCTGATAATTGGAATTGGTCGAGATATATAGACTAGCGGGGTACCGTCGCTTCGCTTCGGAACCCTTGCAAATATAGCTTTAAAAAAAACAAAAAACACAAAAAAAAAACTATATTTATTTAGCAAATTGTGGCCTTCTCCGGATAACTCAGATGTATTGCGGCTTGGCGCCACACACCTATATATAGATGAGGCAATTTTGAAGCGAAAATATAAATCCTCTTTATTCCCTATCCCGTGGGAATTTCGAAAAATCCGGCCTTATTCCTTGTCTACATCATAAAGGGAACCTCTGTGCGACAAAAAAGCTTTCTAAGTCCAAGGGTATGGGCTGGGCGTTGATGAGTCAGGACTTTTCTTTTTATGTAAGTAGATAGATAAAAAGTTAAAAAAAAATTGTCCTAAAGCATAAAATTAAGAGCAACCCTTAAAAACCTATCATTAATGGCTGCTTTACACGCTCCCGAAAACTTGCCTCAAACGAGCTCAAATACTTGTCAGTTGTCACTGGTCGCTTGTCGTATCGCTTTACACGGGAAGATTGTTCAAGTCTCGTTTAGTTCTCGTTGAGATCGTGATTACAACTGCCTTCGCCGAAGCGACAAACAAGAGGATTTTGCATCTTTGTTTTGCTATTAATTCTCAACTCATTTCACAGCAGAGATAAAGAAAAGGAAAAAAGATCCCAGAGGAAGAGAATGAAGCTGTGGATTGAAATCACGAGCAAAGACACGGACAGGACAAATGCAATAGCTCCCAAATGGGTGGCTAAAAAAACTCAACTTACGTTTTCTTCTAATTAAATATACTTAAATTTAAAACATTCTTATGCTGATGATTTACATTAACATCATTTGAATAGTTCCATCTACTTCTCTTTAGCAGATCCTCTTTCATACGGAATAGCAGTGAATATCACTTTTCTTTTATCTTTATTCGCCCATTGCTTTAATATACACTGGTATGGAACGAATGAACTTTCTGCTGTGGTTTCTATTCCGTTCCCTTTCGTTTAATAACACAAGTTGCAATGATAAATTCGCCTGCTTTGATATTTATTGGAACTTCTATTAGGATGAATAAGAATACACTTATGTATTTCTCTATAGATTTACATTCGTTACGTTAGCTAATACTTATGTCTTTTGTATCTTAGGCATTTTATCCATGTTATCGTCGTCAGCCTGTGTTTGTTTTCCTGTCATTGTTCATTTCTTGTGACACTGTTTTTAATTAGAGCACAATTTACAGTCCCTGGATATCTTGTAAAAAAAAACAATAATTATTGCCATTTACTTATCCACAGTTTGGTATTTCTAGCTTATTGCATTATAATTTGTGAAAATAAATGTATTAAATGAATTACTATGAATTCGTAAGAAGACATCAAATTCTGTTTCCCATCTTTTCTTTGGGGAATTTTTTTGTTTTTCTTTCATTTCAAGTACTAATTTCTCGGAAAGGATGTACACGGGAAAAATTCTTGTCCGTAAATATGATAGAAAAAAAAACCATCGTAAGTTATTACGAGGACCACACATACACTTTCCTAGAACACTGAAACTTTTAGATCTAGGTGGCTACAAGGAAGATCTTTGTAGATTTTGGTTAGAATCCCACAAATACTTAAGCAGACAAACAAACAAAACAAAAGACCAGTGAATAAAAGTTCGTGCTAAAGCATAAATTTAAGGGCGACCCATAATAATTAAAAAAAAAATTAAAAATAATTAAAAAAAAAAAGTACATTAACGTAAGGAGAAATAAAAAAAGTAAGAAAAAAAGAAAGAAAAAAAAATTAAAAAAAAAAATCTGTGAATATACGGATTCGAACCGACAACCTCCAGCATATGATTCCGAGAACCTTCTGAAAATACCCTATTCCTAAGTTGTTTGGGCCTCTGAACACGATGGTGAAATCAGTTTGTCGATCCGACCTTCCGTTCGGGAGTTGTTAGGGATGGACGGACGGACAGGACAAACGCAATAGCTCCCAAATGGGTCGCTGAAAAAGCCAAAATTTGCTGATTTTAAGTTGCGAAAACTCAAAATTATGTATATTACAAAGCTGAATCAAAGATAAATATTACCAAATATAATATACGGTGATTTTGTTAGAAAATGAGAAATATTACTATTTTAATTTGTTTTTTAATATTTTTCGATGTTTTGGAAGTTGGAGTGCTTGGTTGTAATTTGAATCTCATTGCAATTACAAATTTATTTATATATTAGAATTTTGATACTAACTGAAAACAAAGCAGCAGTCGTGTGTTGTATTTTGATATTATAATCGAAAATAGATCCTAACGAAACATAAACTAGAAGATAATAAAATTTACAATTGCTAATTAAAAAGCTAATTTTGTTTTTTAGCATCTTTACTATATGTTTTAAATAATATTCTGTCGTTATATGTAGAAAGTTTTCTATTCTCATTTGGGATGTATCTATGTAAATTCATTTAAGAATCATTTAAAGAACTATTAATTTCACGATGTTTATTTCATTCAAAGAAAGGCGTAGGATAACGTATAATATGAACTTGTGTGTTTTATTTCAGGGTGTCATAAATGGGGCAGCCACTTGTTTCTATGCCTTTGTGGGTTTTGATAGCATTGCAACCTCCAGTGAAGAAGCCAAGAATCCTGGTCGCTCTATACCGCTCGCTACTTTCTTAGCAATGGCAATAGCTACTGTGGCTTACGTCCTTATGTCTTCGGTACTAACACTGATGATACCTTATTACGAAATCAATGCTTCCTCTGCTTTTCCTGATGCCTTTGCCCAAAATGGTGCCGATTGGGCCAGGATAATCGTAACTGTTGGAGCGCTTGCAGGAATGACCACAACAATGTTTGGTGGTCTGTTCTCATTACCCAGATGTGTTTATTCAATGGCAACGGATGGATTATTATTCAAGTAAGTTATTATTAATCATTTTCTTAATGCTATAATTTTGTAGATGCTGAAAATTACAACCAAAAAAATGTTCAAAAATCCTAGATTTCTTCTATTTTCTGGTGTAAAGGAGTTTAACCCTACCAATTTACGCCGAATGATCAGACCCAATAGCTATCAGCCGGGGCAGTGTCCCGGGGCCCCCGAGCAATGGGGGATTTTTTTTTTTACGAAACCATAATCCCTTGTTGCCCCAAATCCTCTATCTATGGTTCTGATCAGACCGTAATTTATAGTGTAGACCAGAGGTGCACAAACCGCCGATATATTTGCTGCTGCCCATTAGTGTCGAACTTAAAATTACATTTGAGGTTTTACGTAGCTGTCAACAGGTGAATTGCAAAACGTCATAACTTGCAACTGTCTCACACTTTACTATTGGAATGAAACACAACTAGTGCATTGTATAAAACTTTGAAGTTTATGTAAAGTACATGTATTATTAATAATTAATATTAGAAATTACATTATCAATTCAGTAATTAGTAAGATATTTTAGGGGTTAGAGGATGGCACGCTGCAGCCTTCCATCAAAACTTCTACAAAAATAATGTCCCTCAGAATTCCAAAGGTTGTGCACCCCTGGTCTAGACAAACAATACATCAAACTATTAATTTATTTAGGATAAATGAAGAATTTTTGCATTTACTATGATTCTACTATAAATTTAGGCAAAAAAATATGAATGTTAATGGTATTTTATTTTTTCCTTCGCTATTTGAAATAAATGCTTGCAAGAGGGTTTCGATCTCTCTTGGACAGAACCTAAATTCAAAGCTTTCTATTAAATCTACTTCTGCTATGGAAGATAAAAAAATCCTGTCTAAGATTGTTCGAAATATTATGTAAGCGGTAATGTTCAAGTTACTCAACATCGTTATCAATGTTTACCTGTCGGAAATCATCCTATAAATTATTAATTCATATAAGTAAAATTATCATGTCCTTAGGTGATTTCGTAAGTGATTGAATAAAATAATGTATCCATAAACCCTCCAAACTGAATGAAATGTGATAGCTTTCTTGTTTTTAAATATAGTCTGTATATCTCCCTGCTATTGTCAAAATACGACAAATGTTTAGTTCTTACTTGATGTTTATTTACAGGCTATTAATTGTGATCATTATTTTCCATATGATTTTTTAAAAAAAGCATTTATGTACAGTACAAAAAAAAGTACTGAAAGGCTTCGCTATAATATAAATATAAATGCTTGTTACAATCCGACCACGATAACGTGTTGATCGGAAGGAACCCCACGTGATTATGACATATGTTTTTCAGCCAATCACAAACAAGCGCGCCTCAAAGCACAGGTCTCTATTAATTTCCCTCAAAATGTCACCCCAGAGTATTTTATAGAGCAGTGCTCGAAAAATTATTTTGCAAGTTGAAGATTATTTTCGAAACGAATTGCAAAATGGAGGATGAAAATTAAAACTAATTTTTTGTTTTTAAGTTTTGTTTTATAGCTGTATCCTAATTTTCTTCAGAACCTCTGAGAGAGGCTAGTGCTGACGTCGGATCGTCACGTTATTGTGGTCGGACTATAATTATTAGCATATTATAAAGTATTCAATCGGTGGATATTAACACCAATTAAACAAATTTGTTTAATAGGTTTGATGGATTTCTACGTGAGGTTGCAAAATTTCCTATTTCTAGCTACTGTAGATTTTGAATGAAACGGTTCACAAAATGTGATCTAATTGGCAATAAAGAGACTCACTTCGCTCGTCAAAATATTTTATAATAATTTATTTAAATCGACGATCTTTAAAAAATCATGAACACACATTTAAAATAGCCTAATAAATTATCTATTTTTGATTTAAAAACTTTTGTTAAAAAATTAAAAAAAATACTTAGTTTTAGCTCGTCGTAGCTGCCCTGTAAGTCCTCATCAGCTCTTAATTATTTTATTTGAATTATTCTAATATTACTAATTAGGTAGAGTGAATTTAATTTTATTCTAATGAAGCTTGAAATTGAAATCGGTCAGCAATAGGCCAATGAACGAGCAATGAATTGAAATTAATTCATAAAAAAACTGTTTAGTTTTATAAGTTATATATATATATATATATATATATAAAAAGAATACGAAATTGAAGTATTTTTCTCAGTTTAATAGTATTGAATCTTAAATGAATCTCCGATGAAACTTCCTCAGATGAAATCATTGCTTGGGATATTTTATGTCCAATATAATGAGGCTGAACAGCTTCCAATGCCATTAGACAGGTTTATATTTTATTCGAAATGCCAGATTCACTTTTCAGGTTAATCTTTTAGTGAAAGAACTATATTCCTCTGAAAATATTAAAGTAGAATTTCAGTAAAGCAGGCTAACTATAAATTCTGAAAAACAAACCTTAAATATTTTAGGTCTTAAATCAAATATAAAATTAAATATCCAAGCAGCATTGTAATACTGTAGTTTTTTGTAGTTGTAAGGTCATAGGTTTCCATTTTGAAAGAAATATACCTGAAATGTTATTTACTTCAAAGGAATATAGTCTTTGAGTCTTTTATTGTCTTCAGAAGTCCATTAAAGGGACTGAAAATGTTTATTGCAAAATGTGGAAGGTTGTGTTAATTTGTAATGACAATCTAGCGATTCTATTTTATTTTTGGAATATCATTCAGCCAAATTCACAAAAATATGAGAAATGCATTAAGGATATGAAACCATTATTGTCTAAAGTAGTAGTGGTCAAGTTAACAGACAAAAAAAAAAAAAAAAAAAGCAACGTTTTCGAGTCTCTTCGTAAATGTAAGATCAGTAAATAAGCCTATTGAATGTTTTGTGCACTTGCTTGCAAAAGTGTTTGTTTTGTCAATGCATTGTTAAAGTTGGTGGCAATGTTGTTGCTACGTATGTTTTAAATACCTAGTTGACTATGGATTTGGTGATTTCAAGACAGTCTTACAACTGTAAGAAGTTGTGAGTCTGTAAACTTTGCAGATTTTATCAGGAACCATGACATTCGTTTTTTAATAATTTCTAATGCCTAAAGGTTGGCTGCACGCACAGGTGTAGTCAGAATTTTGAAATGGAAGTGGATATGATGGTAGTCATACAACCCAAACACAAATGTTGTCCTTTTTCGAATTGGGGGTGGGGCTACAGATACACCAAAAAAAAAACAGATCTAAAATTCTAGATTTCTTCAATTTTCAGATACAATGAGAAGAGGGGTCTAACCTTATCCCTCTCCTCAGTGGCTGCAATGAGAGATTGTATGCCTCAGTCTTTGAGGAACTACAAATTTCTTTTTTTTTATAAGTAATCCACTAAAATCGACAATTTATAAAATGTACTTTAGAATCTCAAATGACTATAATTATCTCAATTTGATTTATTCTTGCTGATTATGTTAAAATTTCCAAGTGTTTTATGATGTTAATTTGTGCATTAAAATGGCTTTTAAAAATGTAATTTCTTTCTTTGTGTAGGTGTTTTGCATATGTTAATCCTGTGACACAAACTCCCATAATCACTTTATTTGTGTCCAGTTTGTTAACCGCCACCATCTCCTTACTTTTTGATATTGAAAAGCTGGTAGATTTCATGTCCATTGGTACTCTGATGGCCTACACAATTGTAAGTGTCAGTGTAATTATTTTACGATACCAACCACCCACAAGAAATGACGATCGAAATATGGTAGCACCAAACTGGACCCAATCTGCTAATGATCTCAACAAAGAAGAATTTCCAATGGTAAAAACACTTTTTTAAAATAGAGGAATGTCTTAAAAGAACATTGGCTCATTCAGTTGGCACTTAAAAATCAATTTAGTTAAATAAAATAAATAAAACTTATTTTTTTAAGTTTTGGTTTTTTCAATTACTATAGAATGAAAATTTTATTTACAGTTACCTTTATTTGTTTATTTTCTAGGATTTCAATAATGGTGGTCGAGTAAAGCCTAAATACACCTTCTTAAGGTTTATGAATAATTATCCTCCAGGAAAAATTCCCACCTGGGCCACTTTGATCATGACACTGTTCATTGTAGCCCTCTGTGCTTTGCTGCAATTTGCCATTTCTGATATTGCAGCTCAGTCTTGCTGGTCTATTGTGCTTCTGGTGATATTATCAGCTGCTATTCTCTTGTGTCTTTGTATCATTGCTGTTTTTGATCAAAATAGTGAGAAGCTAATTTTCTCGGTAAGTAATACCTTTTACTTCTCAGTATTAAATAACATAGATTTTTAAAAACACTTTTCACTGATTACCAAAGTTTCGCCAAAAGATTTCAAAAAAATTTATTAGTGGAGTGTTAATAAAGAACTACAGTTTTGATGCTTAATTACCTATATAAAAGATAGGGGAGACCGGGGCTAGTTGGCATAGATTTTGGTTTTTGATTTTTCTATTTTTTTTATTCAATACTTAGGGGGATTCTGGTGAATGCGGCGGATAGCTTATCTTTTTGACTACAAAATTATGTAGGATCTAACTATGCCAACTAGCCCACAGGGATTTCCAAAACAAAATGGATACCACACAATCCCAAACATCACCCCTCGGTGCGGGTTCCTGTACGTGGTGACGGGACCACCCATGGAGGGTTCTCTTTTTCATGAGATACTCTCCATGGGTCCTAAACACCCACCCCGAATCCAAGGTGGAAGGCATCGTGCCGATGGATGGTGGCACTACGGGGTTATTTTAGTGTCATGAACAATCCCTGTGGGCAAAAAAAAAATCGCCTGGCAACATCCACAGTATTTAAACTGCTTCGGCAGTGCCTTCCAGGCAGATATGGGGATAGCTGCCTGGTGACCGTTTACTTTCCCCAGCTAAATCTCCTGTGTATTTATTCTTTTTTTTTTCCTTTATTGGGAAGCAATTCCCACACCGTCAATGTTCGCTCTTCTTCTTGTACTACCAGTCCGACCTTTCAAATTATGCATTCCTTAACCCCTGAGACACCTTTGTCTAAACTGTCCCCTTTTGTCATTTCCAAAGCACTATCAGGTGTAACTTCAAATATCAAGTCAGTCAAGAAACTCCAGTCTGGCGATTTCTTAATCCAGCTGCCTTCTTCAAAAGCTGTGGACCAACTTCTTAATTTGACGACTCTGGCAGATACTCCGGTATCTGTCGCTAAGCACAAGACTTTAAACTCTAGTCGCGGCGTCATCCGTGAAGCAGATCTGGACGGTCTATGTGATGCTGACCTTCTCGAAGGCTTCGCTTTGCAGGGTGTGACTGCTGTCCGACGAATTAACGTTCATCGTGACAATAAGGAAGTACCCCTTTTAACACCTCCACCCTGCCCACGAGTGTTACAGCTGGCTATCTCCGCTGTCCTGTGCGTCCTTACATCCCGAACCCTTTGCGCTGTTTTAAGTGCCAACGTTATGGTCATGGTTCTGCTGCTTGTTGTGGCAAGTCCATCTGCCCTAAGTGTGGTGAGCCATCCCATGAGTCTACACCGTGCACTTTGCCTCTCAAGTGTCAATTATTCTGGAGACCATCCTTCATACTCTCGATCTTGTCCTGGCTGGAAGGAGGAGAAGGAAATTCAGACCATCAAAGTGAAACATTCTCTTTCTTATCCCAAGGCCCGGAGGATGCTTCCTGCTGGGCCAGCCCAAAAGACTTTTTCTTTTGCGGTAAAATCCAAACAGACTGCTTCAATCTCCTGTCAAACAGACATCACTTGTCCTCCCCACGAGTCCTTTTCAGCCATATTTCAAAACATTGCTACTCCTACCACAACAGTTCCGTCGCACTCAACTCAATCTATGTCACAATCCACCATGTTGTCTTTGCCAGTTTCTTCAAGTACTTTTAATATTCCGCCGGTCTTAACTTCACACACAAACGATCATCTGTATCTCCACACAGACCTTTTCATCACACCACTTCACGTTCACCTTCTCGTGGCCATCGGAGACATTTCTCTCCTAGTCGTTTTATGATGACGATCTGGAGGACTCCTCCAAACACCCTAATTTTAGGGCACCACCAGCGCCTCCACCTTGATTTTTAGGCTTTAACCCTTTTTTAACTTTTAATGGCCTTATTGTATTGGAATTGTCGAGGACTTCGCTCCAACCTAAACGATGTTAAAGCCCTCCTTTCCACAAATCATGCAGTCTGTATGTGTCTGCAGGAAACGACAGTTTCTCTTCCTGGGTATTCCATGCTGAGTACACAGCAGACCGATAGAAGCGGCGGAGGCATTTGTATCTTTATCCGTCATGACACTCCTTCCTCCTGTGTCCCACTTACGACTCCTTTGGAAGCTGTTGCCGCTCACCTTTCCACCAGCCGCCTATTCACTATCTGTAGCTTATATCTTTCCCCCACAGCCCCTGTTTCGCCTACAGACATTGCTCATCTTCTGGATCAATTACCGACTCCGTTTCTCTTAGTTCAACGCTCATTCTCCTGTCTGGGGTTCTTCATCCATCAATCCTAGAGGGGCTGTTATTGAAGATCTTTTAGTTCGGCGAAATCTTTGTATCTTTAACATAGGCGCTGCAACTCATTTCACATCCTTGCCAATATCCTTCTCTGCTATTGATTTAGCTATAGGTTCTGCTTCGCTCTTCCCCCATTTCTCATGGGATGTTACCAACGACCCTGGTGGCAGTGACCATTTCCCACTCATTCTCAAAGAGCTACCTCGTTTTGCTGTTTCCTCACCCTATCGTCCTCGCTAGAAATTTGACTCTGCTGATTGGATAATTTTTACTAGCCGCTGTAATCTGGAGGCCATTGATCTTTCAGCTATCATTGATCAACTTATTGACGAGGTCACTCATACCATTATTTGTGCTGCCAAAGCAACAATTCCACAAACATCTGGACGATTCCCTCTGTATCCCAAACCTTGGTGGACTCCTGTCTGTACATCTGCACAGAAAATTAAACAGAAAGCCTGGAACATTTTCCGCCGTTATCCCACTTCTGCGAATCTTTAGCTTTTAAACGAGCACGTGCTTCTGCTCGTCGTATCTGCCGCATTAGTCAGAAAGAGTCTTGGCAACGTTTTGTAACATCGATAACTTGTTCTTTGTCTTCAAAGACCCTCTGGGATAACATTCGTAAGATGCACGGAAAGTATAGATCTCAATCTTTGCACATTCTGAAAGAAGATGGAAATGAAATAGCTACTATCTCCGAACAGGCTGAAGCACTTGGACATGCTTTTGCACGGAATTCCAGCTCTGCACTTTTATCTACTACTTTTCAAACGATTAAAGACTGTGCTGAAGCTACTCCTTTAAAGTTTTCTTCTTCCAACAGAGAACCGTATAATCTCCCTTTCAGTTTACAGGAATTATTGTTTGCACTAGACACCAGCAAAAATACTGCCTGCGGCCCTGACGGAATTCATTACGTGATGTTGCGTCATTTATCCTTTTCGTTGTTGAATGTTCTTCTGTCCATCTTCAATAAAATCTGGTTAGAACATTTATTTCCTGATAGTTGGTGACGAGCTGTAGTCATTCCTTTTGCCAAACCTGGTAAAGACGTCAGTGATCCAAATAATTATCGCCCCATTGCCCTCACTAGCTGCTTATATAAGACGCTTGAACGCATGGTAAATCGCCGTCTTCAATGGTATCTTGAAGCCAATAAACTTCTCGCTACCACACAGTGTGGATTCCGGCAGCATCGCTCTTTGGTTGACCATCTTGTACGTTTGGAAGATGCTGTTCGCACTCCATTTGTTAATAGAGAACACCTCGTCTCCATTTTCTTTGACTTGGAGAAGGCATACAATTGCACATGGAAATTTGGCATTTTACAAGATCTTCATCATTACGGCCTTCGTGGTCACATGCCTATTTTCATTTGCAATTTTCTTGCAAATCGTACCTTTCAAGTACGTCTAGGATCTATGCTCTCTACATGTTATCCTCAAGAATTCGGAGTACCTCAGGGCTGTGTCTTGAGCGTTATCCTTTTTTCTGTAAAGGTTAATAGCATCATCTCTGTTTTGCCTTCGTCTGTCCACCACTCTTTATATGTTGACGACTTACAGATCTCTTGCAGTTCTGTTAATTTACATCTGATTGAACGACAACTGCAGTTAGCTCTACATCAGTTGCAGACTTGGAGTGTTTCTAATGGTTTTACTTTCTCCCAATCCAAGACTGTGTGTCCATTTCACTCGACGTCAGGGAATTTTTCCTGATCAGCAGCTGACTCTTGGTGGCGTCTCACTTCCATGTGTATCTCAGCATTAATTTTTAGGCCTCATTTTTGATAAGAAATTGATTTTTAAGGATCACATACTTGACCTTCGGAAACTGTCTTTTTTAAAACTAAATTGTATCAAAGTGCTTTCGCATTCCAAATGGGGTGGTGATCGCTTGGCCTTGTTGCGCATTTACCGAGCCCTTATTCGATCCAAATTGGATTATGGCTGCATAGTCTATGGCTCTGCACAGCTGTCTGTCCTTCGGACACTTGATCCTGTACACCATCAGGCCCTCTGTGTCTGCCTCGGTGCTTTCCGTACTTCACCGATTCCCAGCCTGTACGCAGAGGCTCTGGAACCGTCCCTGCACTTTCGTCGACAAGTTTTGTCTCTCCAATATTTCGCCCGTATTTCTTCACTTCCAAATAATCCTGCTCATCAATGTGTCTGTCGTCCCCATCAACGACGTCTTTTCACCAATCGTCCTTCCATTATACCACCATTTGGACAACTTGGCTCACTAAACTACAGCTCACCGACCTTCACATAGCCACTCTATCTACTTCGCCATCAACGCATTGGAAATATCCTCTACCCAACTGTGATTTCTCGCTTTGTACTTTTGCGAAAATCAGCACGCCCTCGACAGTCTTTCAGTTTCTGCATCAGGATCATTTGTCCCGTCACTCTGATTTCAACATTTTCTATACCGACGGATCAAAAAGTGCAGATTATGATGGAGCTGCTTTTTATACTGCTACATTCAGTCATGCTGTTCATCTTCCTTCTGAGACATCTGTGTTTTCTACTGAGCTTTATGCCATCTTTCTAGCTTTACAGTATGCTTTGCAGGAGAAGTTTACGCACACACTTATCTATAGCGATTCTGAGAGTGCTTTGCGGGCACTCTTAAGGTTCATCCTTTCGTTTTATCCATTTTAGATTTTTTACAGCGTTTTCTCTGTTGCACTATCATTTTCTGCTGGATCCCAGGCCACATCGGCATTGTCGGCAATGACCACACTGATTCTCTCGCCAAGTCTGCTGCTAGTCTACCATTGCGACGGATCTCCACTCCGCCCTCTGACATCTACGTTCTTTTATGTTCTCGTCTCCGATCTGCCTGGCAACATGAATGGGATACTCTTCACGGCAATAAACTTCGTCTTGTCAGTCCTTTATTATCCTCTCTTACCAATCGACTGTTTCCAACTCGCCAGAGGGATGTTTTTCTGGTGCGTCTGAGGATCGGCCATACAAGACTCACACATAGCTATTTACTGCTAAATCGTCCACCTCCCCAGTGTTCTACGTGCAACGTTGTTTTAACCATCCATCATATTTTAATTGACTGTCCAGCTTTTACTCTACATCGTCGTCAGTGCTTTTATCCTCTTTTTAAATTTCACATTCCTTTTCATATTTCCTTGCTTTTAAATGATAATGATCTTTTACCCATTTCATCAGTTTTACACTTCATTCATCAATGTGGCCTTGCCACTCTATTGTAATTCTCAGGTTTTTACTTTTCTTCTATATACCTATCATTTTATCTATATCCTACCATCTTGCTTTGTGCACTATCTGTTCTTTTCTTGTTTTTGTCCTTTTTAGCTAGATACATGTAGTTAGTTTTCATTCCATTTTCTTTTCTTTTCCTTTTTACCTTTCTTGGGGCAGCTTAGCCGCAGCTGCTTTTGCGCCATAAAACACCAACCAACCAACCCAAACATCAGAAACAAAAGATTATGATACATGCATACAACCACAGTTATCCACTCTTTCGAGAACCGCCATCAGCAGTACCTTAATTCGATGTACGTGTTCACCAGAACAAAAAAAATTACGATGAAAAAATTTACTCACCAGTCAGAAAAACGATGAAACAGGAGTCACTTCCTTCGTGATGCTTCCAACAAACTAAAGTCGCAGTAGATGGTGCACCTTTACATACACTTCCCACTACCAAGATGTTGGTGCTCTAGCTACATGGTGGCAGGAAATAGAAGCTGTGTGCCAACTAGCCCCTTATGCCAACTGACCCCGGTCTCCCCTATATTATTTTGGAGTATGAATGACAGTGGACTAAAAAAAAAATTTAATGCATTTGTGGTCAGTATTAATACTAGCATCAGATAATTATCTTAGATGACTATACACGTAAGACAACTATATAAATATATTTATATATTTTGTTTTAAACTTTCTTGAGGTCTGATTATCGTCCCTATTTGAAATCTCTGACTAGAGGCTTGTTGGAGATTTCAAATACAGATTGCATGTTCAGAGAGAATGCTGACGACATGCTAATAGAAGTTTCATTAGTAATTAAGTTTATTCTCAATTACTGAATACTTAGAATCATCTCCCCCATCCCTCAAAAAAAAAAATACTTAGAATCATCTCCCCATCCCTCAAAAAAAAAAAAAAAAAAGCCTTTACAAAATTTTACTATGTTGTTTTTACTGTAAATTTGTAGTAGTCACAATTCCTGCCATTCTTTCCTCAATTATTGTAGGCTTGTATATGTTACATACAGTTTGTGGCATGGGTGTATTTATATCGAACGTGCAAAACTCAAAGCAATCCCTTCAAGTTTTGCAAAGCAAAGATTTCAAACAATCATTTGCAATTTAGAAAATTTAAAAAAGTGTAGAATGTAGAATCGTTACTTCTTTTTAAGGTATTTATTTATTTTACTATTTATACTTTAACTCAATTTCCATCTTCTCTTTTCCTTTTTATCTTTCTTGGTGCAGCTTAGCCACAGCTGCTTTTGAGCCATTAAAAACCTAATCAACAACAACTTTAACTCAATATTACAGATTTTGCTCTTTTTAATTTATTAATAAGTGATAAATGACATTGCCTTTATTACTTATTATTTTAGATTATTTAGTTGTAAAATTTAAATACTAACAATAATATTACTAACTAAAAATAAAAAATACTTAAAAAAATTATAAAAATAAATAGAGAGAAGTCTTACAATAATGCGTTTTTGTTTTTCTAAATTTTAATTTCTACTTTTGTTACTTGTGCCTAAATTTCTTAATAACTACAAATTGATGTATTCTCTCGTAGGTTCCGTTTGTACCTGTACTGCCTGCTTTAAGTGTTTTTTGCAATGTATATTTAGTGCTTCATTTAGAGTGGACTGCATGGTTGCGATTTGCTGTATGGATGGCATGTGGTAAGTATTTCTCTAAAAAAAATAAAAAATAATAATGACTGGTAATGTAATAGCAGTGAGTATTGTTACCATTGCTTTTTTTATTTGTAAAGTAATATTTTCTTCCCAGTCTAGAATAGCTTATTTGGGAAACAACAAAGAGAAAACTAAATACTTAAGAGCACCATTTGCAGAAATAAGTTTTCCTTAACTTAGTTTGATTCTTCTAATATTAAAATTCTATTTTACAATACTAATCAAAATATAATATCAAGCTTTCATCATGGAATATTTGCCTAATTCTAGGTAATTTCTTAAAGGATTTTTTTTAACAGGAATATTTCAATTTATACATTCTTGAGAGAAATAATAATTCTGATGTTTATGGACAATTTAATAAGCACTTTAACAGTATAAAGGATTGACCAAGAACAGGCTACGACTGTAATGATTCATTGGCATGTCATGACTGATGGAAAAGTAACTGCATTAATCAAAGATATACACAAATGCATTTTGGATATACTAGATTATTTTTCTACAAGATAATAGTAGGTAATAGGCTCTGCCAAAGGAATGTTGTTCTGTTCATGGATCCATTTTCGGTCAGTGTCTCTCACTAGGATGGGGAATTTTTGTTGCTTTACTGTTGTTTGAACGTTATTATCGAGGAGGCACCATAAAGTGACAGTTAGACTTCTGCCCCGAATGAAGAGAAACGGCTGAGTGGTCTGCCACGAGGCCAATATGTTGGAATCTGGGTTAGAATCCAGGTGTCAAATGTTCCCCATGAAGACCTACTACAGAAGTGACTCCTGTCTGACAAACATCAGAAGTAATAAAATCATGTTCTAAATGTCCTGGCAAACACTGTTGTACTAAAGCAAATCAATGCATATGGTTTGCCACTGATCCATATTCCATTACTAGTTTTAGGCTTATGAGAGAAAGAATAAAATATTCGTGATGGGACAAGTGACACCCCCCCCCTCAAAATATGCGTTTTGGGATTTTGTTAGCTGGATAGCCCTGGCTGAGAAGCCAATAAGCTCAAAACAGCTTAAAAGGCTTCCCATTAATTGGCAAAAGCAATTCCTTTTAGGATTGTTTATTTCCTTAAAAGGTATTTGACCACAAGAAAATTTGAGGTAGCCATAAGGCTGCTTAAGGTTTTGAATTCCAAATTTGTTTATTTTCTTGTTTTCAGTTTGGAAGGATCATTTGTCCCATCGGACAAATATATTTGTATGAATATTTAATTTTTTTTTTAGAATTTTGATACATTTTGCAGTGATTTTGAATCTATTAGATATTGTAATATTCTCTATTATTTACTTTTGTGTTTAATTTTTTTTTAAACTTACTAAATTCTCATTCTTTGTTTTATGTAGGTATGATTATCTATTTCTGCTATGGGATTCGTCATAGTAAAGAAAAGACAACATCTTCTGTCAGCACAATGCAGCTCGTTCCACCACAATACCCTGTCTCTACCATTCACAGCACACTTCACAACAACGAGAAAAACAAAGAATTCCAAAGTGAAAACTCAACAAAATTGTAATTGTTAGTTAAGAAATTTAGGAACAGAACGAGTTTTAAATTTTTATAAACTTCAATTCTACTGAAGTTGATTCTCCTTTTAATTAAAATTATTATGACAAATCTGAAAGTCTACTGAAATGAAATGGATTCACGTGCCAATGAAGGAAGAGAATGTGTTAATTGTTTTGTGGCATGCTTAAAAATTAAGTAACGACTGAGTTTTACATAGTTTTAAAGATATTTGTAAAAAGAAAGAAATTTTATGTGAATAGCTGTTAATAATGCAGAACTATTTTGTATCATATTCAAGTCACTCAAATTGATTTAATAATATTTTTATTAAGTCTGTCATCCATGTATTTATATTACAAATAAATTTTAATTTTAAAAATTATTGTATATTAAAAATTTTAGTAAACAAGTTCTTCAAAAGATGGGTAAATCCAAAATCAACAGAATTCAGGGGGAAAAAAACCTGTCGTCTCAAAATAATATAAAAATCTGCCTATGGAGTATGATTGGAATTTTAATTCAAAATCTCAAAATGCTAATAATTATGGTTATTTAAAAAGCTGCAAAAAACACTTAAAAGAAACAAGATTTAGATTGTTTTTAGTGGTGGTGTTGATGTGGGAGCATTTCCTTCATCATTGGATGATCTTCAATATGTGAGGTTAAATCCCATAAATAAGCTCTTCATTTAGTTCACAATTTAAATCCTCTTTCATAAATTAAAGAAACTTTTTATGATACAAGCTTAATGATACTGTAATTGCTGATGTGATTAATTTTCACACAAAATTAAAAACTTAGGATTCAGTGGGCTTATTTTGCAATTATTACAGTGTTTCACTTGCTATCGACCTGATTTTCCATGATCATTTTCAAACTAATGGAAGTAATGAGAAAAATTTTGCACAGACATACCTTGGTTTAGGAGAAGCAGAGATTTCATACCAAGTGTTGAAAGTGATTGACATTAGCATCAAGGCAGTTTGAAAATTATAAGGGAAAATCAGGGTTCAATAGCAAGTGAAACACCCTGTACTATGATACAAAAAATGTCTTTGTTTTGTAGCTTAGCAGGAGAATTTTAAATTTTTTAAGGAATTTATATATATATAAAAAATGTATTTGAATAAAGCATATAAGGGCACTTCAGAATCTTTCTACAGAAATTTCTTTGGTGTGCATTGCTACATTTCCTGTTTTCTCTAGCATCTCTAGATTAGCTAAAAGAAAAACAAACAACCCATTTGCTTCCGAATTCTTTTTCCTTATACTTGTACATTTGGGTCAAAAGCATTTCATAGCACTATCCTCCATCTGAAATAAAGATAACCTATATCTAAACTACTGCTTAACATAGTATCGTGCTACTGTCATCAACCATTGTCCATATGAATATGTGACACACATTTAATACCTATGCTAAGCATTTTCAAATCTTCAAAATGAGCTCAGTTCCCCGAGGATGTCTCAATTTATGGATCTTGGAAAACTACTTCTGTAAACGGTCAAGAAATTAATCTTTTACTTTTTTTGAGGTAGCAAGGAGAAAATGATAAAATTTTACAGCCTAGTCCAAGGGTGCACAACCTTAGGAAGTTTGAGGGCTAATATTTTTATGAAAGTTCAGATGAAGGGCCTCCAACCTCCAAACCCCTTAAAGTAATTCATATTAACTTATCCAAGATATTTCAGTATAAAACAATAAATATACACACCACTCAATCTTTCAACCTTTTAATCAGGAATATATAGTTACATCAATAAGAAAACAATGAACAAATCCATTCTTCTTCTTCACATAAACAGAATAACAATCATGAAATTGAATATAATGTTGCCAATTTTTAGATACATGTAAGTTGAGCTACTATAATGTATTATAACAGCTTAACTTATAAACACACATGTCAATGGAGTTAACACCCATAACATTAATATTCATTAAAACTTTAATTTTTGTTTCACATTTTTATTGTTATTCATAATCATTTGAAAAAACCTGAAAGATATCATTCATTTTTAGACTTGTCTAAAAGAATGTATGAATCAAGTCTAAAAATGAATGATATATCTTTTGGGGTTTTTCAAAAGATTATGAGCAACAATAAATACGTGAAACAAAAATTAAGTTTTAATGAAACTATTATTCAAATGTTATGGGTGTTAACTTCATGGATGTGTGCATTTATAAGTTAAGCTACTATAATGTGTATTAGTAACAATCGCTACAATAAATGTAAGTTGAGTTACTATAATGTATCTAAAAATTGGCAACATTATAGTCAATTTCATGATTGTTATTCTGTTTGTGAAGAAGAACGATTTCTTCATTCTTATTGATGTAACTATATTCCTGATGAAAACCTTTGATTAAAAGGTTGAAATATTGAAGAAAGATCGAGTGGTGTGTATATTTATTGTTTTATATCCCTTGAAGTAATTATTTTACAATGTTAATAATACATGTAATATGTATAAATGTCTTACTAATTAATAATTAAAAATAAATGAACTTCCAATTATGAAATAATGTGCTATTTGTGTTTCATACAATAATAAAGTATGAGATGGTTGCTATTACAAATTGATATTTTTCAATGTCCCTGAGGGCTGCTGGTTGTGCACTACTGGCCGTGTCAAATATTTTCACTTGCAATAAAAAAAAAAAAAAAAAAAATCCAATTCAGGCAAGGAATCAGAATTCCCTCAATTTAAAAGAATATTTCATTTTTCTTAAAATAAAATCTGATAGAAATAAATAAAAGTAATATTCCCCACACAAAGATTAATAAATTAAGAAATGTAAATTGTTTTTCCTGAATTGTCCAATTTTATTAAACTGCTGCTTCACAATGTATACAAAGTCAAACATTTATTTTGTCTGGCGTGAAATTATTGTTTCAAGCGAAAATGGCAGTATATTTCTGATTTTTGTTAGGCAACATTGATATTTACAACATACTAGCATAGATGATGTGGCCATAGTTTAAAATTTATAGTGTTTATTAGCCTTCAGCAGCTTTGCCATTGATAAATAATGATCTACAAAAAAAAAAAATTGCAGATCACATTAATACCTTTCATTTTCCTGTATCATATCAGGTTTTTTTCACAAATTCAAATGAAATATATTTAGAAAAATCCTTTAAATTATTGTATTGTCAGAACATAACACTAGAACAACTTTGATTATTTAAATATGTTCAATACAAGATTCTATTGAGTTTTGAAGTTTTCAACAAAAATATTAAATGAACGATTAAAAACAAAATTTGATACCATTATTTTAAGTGTGATTTTTTTTTTTGCTTCCTTTAATTCTTTTCTATTTGTTTGTGTTTGTCTTTGAAACTTTGTTACCAGATTAGGCTACATTAAACTTCTTTCAGAAACCCCAGGAGGGAAAATAAAACTATCTTAACTGCACACACAAAAGGTTAACATTAGTTAGCTCAGTTGTCACTAGCTTTGAAATTTCTTTTCCCCCATTTTCTTTTGAGTATAATTCATCACATTTCAGCATCCAACAGTCGTCTGTCATTGCTCCTGGTAATGCCATCTCTTGATCAAATCTTTCCCCTTCTTCCTCACTCACTGAATCTACACTTTCTGGTCCAAAAGGGAGGAGAGCAAGAGGCTCAATTTTAAATTCTAAAAATCTCTTATTTTTCTAGCATGTTAACTTCTTGGAAAACAATAAAGCCCTAAACTATTACTAGTATTAATCACTACTTTAAATGCAATGAAAGCGTTTCTTTCAACAGAGTCACAGATTTTTCAAACACTATCCTCTGCTTCGAGCCCTGGTCCTTCCTTGACTTTTGCCTCAAAGTACTTGAAACAATTTCCAGAACCTTAACAAATTGTTTCATTAACCTCACTTTCATGTGTAAAGGCAATTTTTTTCAGGGTCCCCTAAGCTCTTCCTCAGCATGTTTTGAACCTCGTATTAGTCTAAAGTCCATAAGGAATCCCATGGGATTATGGACGTATTTCAGCAAATGATCACGTCGTACCACTGGTCTTTAAAAATACATAAATATAAAACAGATAAATCTTATATTGAAAGCATTCAACCAATAACTAACAACACAGCATTTCCTTTAAACATCATTAAAACTAATTAAATAAAAACTTATCTCTTACAATAAAGATTAACTTCACGATAAATTCTTTACTCCATACTAATGACAATATTTCGAAATAATGAAATAAAGAAATAGTTTTATTTTGACCTGAAGAATAATCTAATAGATTATTCAAAATATTGTCATTAGTATGGAGTAAAGAATTTATAGAAGAATTTATTGTGAAGTAATCTTTATCATTAAAACTAATTTTGTTGCCTGTTTTATAATGAAACATTCTTCAGAACCTCAGAGGCTGATGTCCTGGGACTCTGGAATTTTCCCATTCGTCAAGATACTGTGGTCGGACTATACTACTTGGAGCATTATATTAGATGAAAACTTATGTTTGGAATCGGGGCGTACAATTTTACATAAGACAAATGTCAAAATCAATGTAGACCAGTTCAATTATTGTTTTCTGAAAATTAAGAGGTCGTGTGAGTAAATTTAACTGATGTATGCAGAGGTCGATGAATTGAAAATTGAACTAGAATTAAGAATGAGACATTATATTCTGCTTAGATAAACTTACAAAGGAATCCATTCAAACCATAAGGAACTAAAGCTGAATTTTGGAAACTTTCTTTACTAGTAGTTATTGGAACACTGTTTCTAACCGCTGTCTTTTGCTCATTTTGACAGTCTCTACAAATGGCTTGTCCAGGAGAATCGATCCTTCCAAAATGTAAGTTCTCTTCTACATGAATTACTTGAAGACAATGTTTTTGGTCATCCTCCGAGTGTTTTCTCCATTGATATTCTGTTTCCATCTCTATTCTAATTTTGGGTTTGCTTGTTTTAGTTGGGAATCTTGTAAATGATCTTATATTTACATTTCACCAGATTATGGCAACATATTCATGGAACTATTATTTCCTTGCTAGTTCAAATCAAAGCTTAGCTTTTACTTTCAACTGAACCTTTGGCCAAAACCACACAACTTTTCTTTTTGGCAACAGTGTTGTCAGCTCTTGCATTATCACATGACACAACAATCAATCATATACATTTTTATTTCACACTTATTATTGATAATAGGATTCATATACCATATTTTCATTTTACTAATGACAGCAAAGAGAAAAAAGCTATACTTGTATGTCTAGATGAAATTTAATTTTGTAACCTAGCCTTTAGTTCCTGTTTATTGTAAAGATAAAAGCCAAAATTATTATTATTTCTGAAAAAGAACCAGAAGAATCAAATATTTCAACTTATGAAAATTATACAACTCAATTTCCTTCAATATTTTATAGATATCTTCTTAAATTTTACTAGCAATATCATTGTTTCTTTTGTATTTGTTTTTTGCTTAGTGTATTGCATCACCTTTTTAATCAATAATTTCTTCCCAAGTTTTCTACACTAACACAGGGAAAAAAAAAAAAAAAAAAAAAAAAAACCACTGGAAAACATTTTGCATGTAACGAAAACCGTTGAATAAAACTTTCCAAATAATAATCATAGAAAACTTAATGGAAACGAATTTTGTTCTTATGTTGTAATGCATTGTTTCTCTGACTGCGCTTTAAAGAAAATTTGCTTAAAAGTACAATTGATAATCTCACAGTTACGGGACCGAGGGGGTGTCGGATTACCAAAGGTTGATTTTTTTTAAAACTGAATTTTGACTTCTAAGCCAAGAAAATTTAAGTTATGTATATACAGTACGTATACTGTTACAATACAAATGGAGTACAAATTTTACGGCCATTGAGGATATAAAAAAAAAACTCAATTAGGCATAGTTTTATACAAATGAATACGTATGTATGTAATACGGTATGCACCAAAATATACAGAACTGAAACTCGCGCATCTCGAACACGTGGTTGCGTTTGTTGACAGGGTATAGCTCCAGCTGCAGTAGTGAAAAGGAAGTTGTGTTGTGCAGTTGTTGTTGGAAATGGGTCTCTCAATTTAATGGGGTGAATGGGAAAGACACAAGTATAAAAACAATATAAAGTGAGATATAGTTCCAGTGGCGTAATGGATAGCACGTTTGACTTCAGATCAGAATGTTGTAGGTTAGATTCCTGTCGCGGGCGTTTCATCGTAAAAATTATTTTTCTTTTCGATTCTCACAGAAAATTGCGCTGGACAGACAGACACACAGAGAAATAAAAGATTTTAGTAATATAGATTTTAACTAAATGTTAATATGAAGGACCAAACACACAAAGAGAAAATAGATATAAATAAATAATTTCATAATAAATCACATTACATGTTGCAAAGGTTCTATCCTTCGTCGTCAGATGATCATAAATAAATATGGAAAAGAGAAACAGGCTCGGAATTGAATTTAAATATAACAATAATTTAGGATAATAATAACAAATATGACAACAAATAATCACCGTGTAATTGTATTACAGCCGTATTAATTGTATTACCGTGTAATTGTATTA